>BMAO01036763.1:0-31183 GCA_019973975.1 Trichonephila clavata | reverse complement strand
ATAAAATTTGATTTACGAGTACATCAAACTATCTATAAGAAAAGTTAGTATGGGTTCATTGATAAATTGATTGATATCTGTAAAATATGTTTTTGTATAAATGTCAATTGAAAATTCCTTGATATCTGTAAAAAACTGTTTGTATAAATGTTAATTGAA
Source organism: Trichonephila clavata (assembly GCA_019973975.1). Taxonomy (NCBI): domain Eukaryota; kingdom Metazoa; phylum Arthropoda; class Arachnida; order Araneae; family Nephilidae; genus Trichonephila; species Trichonephila clavata. The sequence goes on along the minus strand of BMAO01036763.1, from coordinate 31,024 downwards.
AATTCCTTGAAAAATGTATAAATGTTAAGCTGTATGTTTAAAAATAATAATGGGTGAGACCGGCTTAGAAAGGATTAAACAATGATAGAAAGACAGAAGAACCATTCATTAGGCACACATAAATATGAGTGCAAAGGCAATTGAATCCTCTACTTGAGGAATTATAGAGATTTGAGAATCCTCCACTTGAGGAATTATACAGATTTGAGAATCCTCCACTTGAGGAATTATAAAGATTTGAGAATCCTCTACTAGAGGAATTATAAAGATTTGAGAATCCTCTACTAGAGGAATTATAAAGATTTGAGAATCCTCCACTTGAGGAATTATAGAGATTTGAGAATCCTCCACTTGAGGAATTTATAAAGATTTGAGAATCCTCCATTTGATAAATTATAGAGTTTTGAGAATCCTCCACTTGAGGAATTATAAAGATTTGAGAATCCTCTACTTGAGGAATGATAGAGATTTGAGAATCCTCCACTTGAGGAATTATAAAGGTTTGAGAATCCTCCACTTGAGGAATTATAGAGATTTGAGAATCCTCTCTACTTGAGGAATTATAGAGATTTGAGTGATCGTGAAACAACTACGAGACTCTTTTAGGAAGCGAATCACCCTTTAAGACTTCTAACAGTGCTGATTAAAAAACTGAATCCATATTTTTAAAATTAAAAAAACTCGATACATAAACAAATAAATAGACTTATTGAAAATTTGTAGCATTACAGGTGAGAGCTGAAAAAATAAAATTTACCATTACGTTGAACCTCATAGAAAAAAAAGAAACTCTTCTCTTTTAACAAATTTATAGTTGCAAAAAGAGGTCTTCTCCAGATACTTTAAAGCATAGTTTGGATGACATAGTTTTATCTTACTATTCTTAAAACTGTAATTCCCTTTTAAAACAAAAACATATTCGTAGAAGCTCATTAGAATATCAAAGGCTTAATATTTCTTATTCTAAGAGCTTATTCTAAGAATTGAAGCTGGAATAGATGGCATATATATTTTCATACGGATAATTGCATGCATTTTTTAAATGAAAATATGAATAGTTTGTTTTTTATATTGTGTTAAGAAATATATAAAAAGATAAATTGAAAATGCTGAAAAATGTACGAATTATATTTTATATTTTTAACGTATAAGCCACTTATTTTGAAAATGGATTAAATCCAGTATTCAACAAATCAAGCCAGATCTTTTATTACTTAGATTTGTACACTTTCTTTCAACTTACAGCAAAGGGCAGCTTAAATATTTAAAACTATTTATATTTTTAGAAAGCAAATTAAGAGGTTAATAGCTGAATTGATTTTAAGTTTTGAAAGCTCTGCATAAATCCCATTTTAAAAATTTCAAACAGGCATAAAATATATATTGCAGTAAAGTTTATGAGATAAAAGCTCTATGTTTTATTTTTAGCAGCACTCTTCGTTTAGCTAAGAAATATCCTTTTTTTTTAAATAAAATAATGATAATTCCAAGAAAAGTGTAATTTTAAACGAGGGATGTTTTAAAATTAAGTTTCGTTCAAATTTTTTTGAAAAAGAAGAAAATTCACCAGATGAAAATAATAACCCCCATAAAAAGCTACATCTATTGTTGGTTCAATGAAGGCAAGGGTGTCATCTCAGGAAGAATGAAATATACGCAGAAGGTTTAAAAAGAGAGAGAGAGAAGCAGCAGACTGGCATGCCTTAGGAAATTCGAGTACAAATACGAAGGAAAGTAGACGTGTCCTGACAACGTGATTTCCAAATGAAGAGCGTGCTGTTATCCAGTAAAATGGGCACGTGGATCTAAGGTGTCCGTCATCGATGAACACCTACAGACCGTTTTAAAGTAGCGAAATCATGTCTCGTCAGTTGGTTGGTTACTGGTATTGCATGTTCAGAGAAGGAAAATAAGCTGTTGTGTGAAAATGAAGGTCGAAGTAAGCATTCCTCCCCCCTTTATTTTGTACCTAAATATCGACAATGATCTCTAAAAGTCAGAGTATTGTCTATTTTGTGTAAATTTATTGCGTAGATATGAATATAACAACATGCCCTTATATACTGTGAATTGTTCCTCAAATAGTTATTAATTGAATTTTTGATAATCTTAGAGCATGGCGAATTGCTTACAAATAAAATACAGCTTTTTTCTCAAAGTCCGCTGTCCAATAAAAAACTTACCTTCGATGCTTGTAAAAAAAGTAAACTCTTGGGTTTTAAAACGGCATTTCTCGCGCAGGCTATGTCATACCCACCGGATAACTTTTTTCAATATTCCTAAAATTTTTTTGGAAAATGGATTGTTTATCATGTAGCTGACTTTAAAGTTATATCCTTTGAGAGGCCTTAGCTTGTAGGTGAATTCTAAATATATATTTTTGGATACCGCCTCTTTGGGTATGTCATACCCTGCGCGTGAATCACCGTTAAAGTTCTAAATGCATGTGTGTGATCACGTTTTAAATCTTCCTTATGCTATGGTGTATTATTATAGTTATGATGAAGAAATGTGATATTGAAGTAATTTAGTATATATACAGTATTTAATAGATATAGTACAACAGAGTATTTTCGGATGAAGAAATTCTCTTTGCGGATGTGATGAGGAGGAATCAAATGATGTAGAGTATAACAGCAAGTATATTTCCTCCACTGAAATCGATCTAGATTTAAAAGATGGAGACACTGTTGAAAATAAATGTTTTATATGTAGAGACACAAAAACTTTTGGGAAAAACGTAATTTTAAAGAAGACAATTGGTACACATCTTATCCACTTTCAGATGAACTTTAAAAAAAAATATTGCTGGAACCAAATAAGAGAAAAGAAAAAAGAAATTCCAAATTTTTTTGAATTTAAAGAATAGAGAAATTTACTCCTCGATGTTTAGTTGTAAAAAGATACAGATTAAAAAAAAATAAGATCCAATGAAAACATCGCACTCACTCTCGACGATATTAAAGAAGTGTATAAACAATGTACTGAATACTCTTATAAAAAGAACAAGAAAACTCAATTTACGTGTGAAAAATGTAATAAACATATTGTTTTCTTACTTTCCTCCATCTTTAACTTTTGTATACGAATTTTACGCGCGGTAGAAACAGAATCCAAACACCCTTGGGTATGAGATAACCTGTGAGATAACTTTTGATCGTTTTTTTCACGCGAGAGATGTCGGGTTAATAAGAAATGTGACAGCCTCTTGTAATTTCTTAGCTACATCGATTTTCCATATTGTGATTTAAGCTGTTGGTCACTTAATGACATTGACCATTCTAAGAGAGACAGAGGGATATACCCTTAAATATGTGTCAAGGATGACTAAAGTAAGTTATCTGCCGATGTAATCTCAAATTCCTCAAACAATTAAATTCAGTACATCGCCCTTTCTCTCATAATTTCCTCCAGGAAACGTGATCGTCAGGATATTCATCAAAAAGCCTAGTTCGATGGGGTTTGTGATTAGCATCCATAAGCAAGAATTTATCACCAAGATTATGATGTGATTCCTGAAGTAAATATCTCGTCCCGATATTTAACAGCAGTTGGAATTTCTTCATAGAGCCCATACAGTTCCTTGTAAAACCCAGATAGGTTTTAAGACAAAACATATAATTATACTTTCTCTTTAACTAAATCATTTAACTATATTAGATTAGAAATATATGGTGTCTTGTAACTAGGTCCACACAAGAACTTAATCGTTTCCTAAAACAATCCTGGATTTATTTTATAAGAGTATAAGAGAGAGTATATAGTATTTGGACAATATTACGAAATACTTTCAGACGTTTAAAAACCAAAGATTGTGATAACTCCATTTCCATCCATCCGATAGCCCGTCATATTAACAAATAGGGTACGTCATTTCCAGGCTTGGAGAGAGAAATATCTTAGTAACAAGATAAGTAAGTTTAAAAAAATTCCCACGTAATACAAATTTTTATTCTTTAAAAATAGTGTAAAATAGTAGTGTGTGTTCATAAGGTTTGAATGAAATTAACTATGATTACTGGTATGAACCATATCTATTATTTTAGGTATGAGTTCCCAAATACTGCTTGCAGCTTAGGTTTTGAAGCTGCTAGCAATATTTTACAGATTTTAAATATATTTTTTATTCTCAGTATCAAATATCTATTAAAGAATATTATAATAAAATGAATAGTGAAAGGGGCAGAAAATTTTTTTGGAATGATCACTCTACCTTGAGAGGTTTTTTGACACTTTATAAAAAAGCTTTTCCCAAAATTTCTCTTTTAAGCATTTATAATATTTTGAGGCCTTTTATCATGAAAAGCATTCTAAAACTTTGCACAAACTTTTCTAAAATGAATTTCCCTTTCAATTTCATGATTCAACTATTTCCGAATGTATTAATTTTTTATGCATAAAAATTACTTCTGAAAGATCTCCGTTAATATTCATTTCATTTCCAGAAAAGTAACTATGCTTTAATGTTATTTTATGAAATTCAATATATCGAAAATCATTGAATCTATTTAATTGTAATTTCTTGACATTATGTTGTTCTTTTTTAAAATTCATGGTTATTTCATAACATTACTTTAAAACAGGATTACAAATATTGGGGTTTGAGGGCCTTAAACGCAGTTCTATTCTTATATATGATTTTCTTAGTATTACAAATAATTTAGTCCACCTTTGTAAAACTGAAAACGCATACGTGTGCGTGCCTAATGTGCTAGAGGTAACTCACACAATGAACCCTGCAGGGCTGTCCATAAATCAGTAGGGGTAAGAGGGGGTGGAGATCTCTCCTGAACAGCACGTTGCAAGGCTTCCCAGATATATTCAATAATGTTCATGTCTGGGGATTTTGGTGGTCAGCGGAAGTGTCTAAATTCAGAAGAGTGCTACTGGAGCCACTCTGTAACAATTCTGGACGTGTGAGGTGTCGCATTGTCCTGCTGAAATTCCCCAAGTCTGTCGGAATGCACAATGGACATAAATGGGTGCAGGTTATCAGACAGGATGCTTACGTACTTGTCACCTGTTAGAGTCGTATCTAGACGTATCAGTGGTCCCAAATCATGCCAGCTGCACACGCCCCATACCATCACAGAGCCTCCACAAGCTTCTACAGTCCCCTGTTGGCATGTAGAGTCCATTCATTCATGAGGTTGTCTCCATTCCCGTACACGTCCACCAGCTCGATTCAATTGGAAACTAGACTCATATCACACCAGGCAACGTTTTTCCAGTCATCAACAGTCCAAAGTCGGTGTTGACGGGCCCAGACGAGGTGTACGGCTTTGTGTCGTGCAGTCTACAAGAGTACACGAGTAGGCCTTCGGCTCCGAAAGGCCATATCGATGATGTTTCTTTGAATAGTTGGCACGGTGGCACTTGTTGATGGCCCAGCATTAAAATATGTTGCAATTTGTGGGAAGGTTGCACGTCTGTCTCACTTAATGACTCTCGTCAGTCGTCGTTGATTCCGTTCTTGCATGATCTATTTCCGGCCGCAGCAGTGTCGTAGATTTGATGCTTTACCGGATTCTCGATATTCATGGTACACTCGTGAAATAGTCGTACGTGAAAATCCAAATTTCATCGTTTCCTCAGAAATGATATGTCCCATCTCTCGTGCGCCGACACTAACACCACGTTCAAACTCACTTAAATCTTGATAACCTCCCATTGTAGCAATAATAATCTAACAATTGTGCTTGACAATCGTTGTCTTATATAGGCTTTGACGACCGCAGCGCCATACTCTGATTGGTTCCATCTCGCTTTATTTGCATGCCTGTACCAGTTTTTTCGGTTCTTCAGTGTATATATATGTCCTAAATCCTGGGAAGTGGTAATTATATCTTGTTAAGACATTATTCGGAGAGTAGGTGTGCGTATAAACTATGTTGGATTGATGAGGCATCATCTTGTTATTCCACTTTATTGCACATTTATTTACGCAGCGTTTCAACAATGCAGGAAACGGGCACAGAACACAAACCAAGCTGCAGCCCGTTACATATTTTGAAGGCAGGCAAAGAACAAGAAAAGCGGAGTTTTCAGAAACCTTGGTATTAGTAGGAAGCTCAAACCCCATGATCTGGGTGGGTGGATGGATGCAATTCAAAAGATTCCCGTTAGGCGGGTAGCTAGTTTATTATTTACGCGTTAATCCTAGCTGATTGGACTAAAGAAATAACAGTTATTTAAAAAGATACTAAGTATATTTATGTGTGTGTAAGTGAAGAGCCAGTGTTAATTTCGTATTGTAATTTCAACTTCGATGTTAATTATTATTACAATCAATGCATTAAAATTGTATGGGGGCGAGCTCTTGATGAAAATTGGATCTAAGATATTGAAGGCTTGTGCAGAACTGTTTTATACTGTATTAAAGAAACAAAACACCTTGAAAATTTATACAAAGTTGAATCATGTATATTTTCACTTTTAGTTTTGAGCAATTGAGTCATTTTTTCCCGAAGAAACATAACTTTAAGAAGTAATCACACATCACATAAAAAGAATGCTTTAATTTATCCGCGAATTCAGAATAATTGCCAGTTCTGAGCCTCTACTGCCCATTAGTTGAGATTATATTTCCTTTATTGAAACATCTTCGTTTTAAATCGTTGCCCGTTAACTACACATTGCTCCTTTTCGAATTTATGAAAACTATACCATAGAGACAAATCTGTTCAACTTAATTACCATTTACGGAGATTCTCAGATTACCTACTAATACTCTAGAAAATTAAAAACGTGGGATGTATGAAATAATAAAAGCTAATGTTTCATGGGTTGTAAAAACGTGCTCAATAAAAGCGGCAAAGTGTTACTCTAGTTTATTGTAGTGCTATTCTGGAGAAATAAATGCTTAATCCTCAAATCTCCTCCACGAAATGCAGCAGCATCGAATCTACTTTTCTCTGGACGTTATCGTGTATTTTATCGGATCCCATGTGATTAAAATAATATTCATTAGTATTTAAGCACTTCAAGGAAAAGTAAAAATGGTTCTACTTTATGTTGATATACCTAAAATGGGACATTGGTAGCATATGAGAATATGAACGCAAAAAAAGTATTGTGCCTTTAAAAAGATAATAACATTTTATTCTTAAGGGAATGCATTCGAAGTTCATTTTTCTATGTTATGAAGTATAATGAATATTTGCATCGGGCAAATAATTAAAGTTATTATAATTAAAGTTACACTATTCAGAGGCCTGCAGAACCCGTTCTGCTTATCGGATTTTGATGAAACTTAGAATATATGCTATATGGGCCATGGGAAAAAGATTTCTATAATAAAAATAGTACAAATTTTGACCACCAGGTGGCTTTTATCGAATGTTCTTTATGCAAATCCTCTATATAAACTTGCAGTCATAGCTAAAGAATCATCCAGCGTGCGTTTATCATCGTTAATCATGTCTTTAAAAAAAAGATCGACCTTTATTGGTAAATCTGTTTTATCAGAACGGCAGCAACCACTTAGCTGCTCAGCGTGAATATCATCGTTTAAAGGATCTGTGAAAGTGCCCCATATCGAGAATTGGTTTGAAGAAGATGATAATGAAATTTGAAGAGAATGGAGATTTGGATGAGCTTCAAGGAAGAGGACGGAAACCGGAACTGAAACTTTCGAAGAAGTCGCTACTGCTGTGGATGAAAGAGCCTCCAGTACCATCTCTTCTTCAGCAATTGGTCGATCAGTGTCACGCGAGTTGGAGATTCCGTGGTCGACAGTACGAAAAATTCTGCGATACATTTTAAAATAGTATCCGTAATCCACGTGATGTAAACGCTGAAACCTCAAGATCACAAAACACACCTTGAATTTGTTTGCTGATTTTTTGCGAGAATGGTAGTTAATGACGCGTGGCCTTGGAAAATTCTATGGTCAGAGGAGGCACATTTTTATTTAGATGGAGCTATGAATAGTCAAAATTGCCTCATATGGGATACCTCCCCTCCTAATCTCCTGCATCAACAGCCACTGCATTCTGATTACGTGACTTCTTGGTGTGGATTTATTGCTAGGTTTATCCTCGGACCTTTTTTTCTTTGAAAATCTCACTCCACAAGGTCTTAAAAGATGCTTTGTCAAGAATGCACGGTACAGGGAACTCCTTCTATAGCAGGTCATTCCTACTTCATAGGAACGACAATATTTGCAAACCACTATCTTTATGCAAGATGAAGCCACTCTTCACATTGGGTGCCAAGTCAAAGCACTGCTCAGTGCTAACTTTGGCGATAATATCCAGACATATTTTCTGGATGCCTTCGCATTCACCCAACTTAAATCCTTGTGGTTTCTAGTTGCAAGGATTTCTGAAAGACCGTGTTTATAGAGGAGAAATCAGGAGATTTTACCTGTTTTGAAAGCTAGCATTATACGCCATGCGGCTGAAATCATTCGTGAGTTGCTTCGCGCTACCATTTAAAATTCTATAATGTGATTTTAACCCGATATCGATGTCAATGGAACACATATTGAGCATAGTCTGTTGAATAAACGATTCTAGCATATTTTTTGTCCTTCTTTGGGCACCACATTTTCTCCCAGTGGTCAAAATTTGAGCTATCTTTTTATTGCGGAAACATTTTTCCCATGGTCCATGTAGCTTTTATTCCAAGTTTAACCGATAAACAGAACAGGTTCTACAGGCCTCTGAATAGTGTAACTTTAATTATAACCACCCGGTTTTAACAAAACAAATATTTAACATATAAGCTGGAGTAACAGAACTTTATTTCTGTATCTTAGCAACAGAAACTATTAAGGGGGCATGGTACAATTTAAGGCGACTCAGCACCTTTTTTCAATTTTTTTTTTATTTAAGGGTTTTAAAGTATCCTTTGTGTATACTACAAACAGTTACCATGAAAATAAAAATTTACCATGAAAAATAAAGCTAACTTTAATAAAAATTTTAAAAATTTAAATTGTTAAAAATTTTTTTAACGATTTTTAAATTTCTTCTTGTTTTACAATTATCTTTGTTTTCACACCAAAAATCTTTTTAGGCTTATAAGACTATTAGCAATAACTTTAGGGATCGATATTGCAATAATCAAATTAGTTTTGGAAAAAAAATTAAAATGTATACAACAATGAAAAACAAACTAAAAAAGCATGATATCAGCTACATTTTCTTTTATAAATTTTTTCTAATCAAAATATTGAAAAATGTATCCCTAATTTTATTAAGTACATTGTAATAAACATACAGACTAAAATTCAAGTTGTTTCATAAATATCTGTAGACGTTTTGTACTTTTAAAAATCGTGTTTTCATGAAAAAACTCAAACTGAGAAAACGCAATTTGAAGAATACAAATCAGTAAATAAATATCAAAACAATATCTAAATTTTGTAATAAGTTGTTAATATATTGTATAGATATATACCATTAAAATAAAGCATAAAACAGTTCAATTTCAAAACATTAAACAAAAATATAAGCTTTTTTTATAAAAAGCCTGTCTGACCTCAAAATTACGAAAAATAGGAAATATCATTATCTGACTTATTTTTGCAAGAAACATATATTAAATATATTCAAAAATAAATGAAATACATAAAATAAATAAAATGAAAGTATATGAAATGTACAATAAAGAAAATTTAAAAACTTTTTAAAAATTAATTTGCTATTTAATTCAATCTCTAATCTATATATATAAAGGAGAAAAGCGACTGACTGACTGACTGACTAATCACGCAATCTCTGGAACTATTCAACCTACAGACTTGAAATTTGGTAGACATGTTCCTTTCATCAGCTAAGAACGGATTTTCCGAAATTCCAAACGTAAGGGGCGTTACGGGGGGTTAAGGGGCGTTATAAATAATTGTTTCCATGTTTAAACTACTCAATGTATGATTTTGAAATTGGGTTAGCACATTCCTTTTATACAGTAGAAATCCACTACAAAATGAGTTTGGTGAAAATCGACCCCAAGGGGCGTTGCAGGGGCTTAGAGGGCGTTATAGATAATTATTTCCATTTTTAAACTATTTGACGAACTGTCTTTAAATTTGATAAATAGATTCCTTTCGTAGAATAATGATCAGTTACAAAACGGGTTTTGTGAAAACAGACTTCTAAGTGGCGTTGTGGGGGATTAAGGGGCGTAATAGATAAATATATCCGTTTTTAAACTACTTCACCTACCTGCTTTAAAATTGGTAGGTAAGTTTCTTTCATGGAGTAAATATCCGCTACAAAATGGGTTTTTAAAAAATTGACCCCCAAGGGGTGTTGCGGGGGTGGAAATTGAAGGGGCGTTATAAATTCCGATTTTTTAACTATTAGACGTACAGTCTTGAAACTTAGTAAGCAGATTCCTGTCATAGGGAAGAGATACGCTACGAAATGGGTTTCGTGAAAATTGGCCCCAAGTGGCGTTGCGGGACTTAAGGGGCGTTATAGATAATTATTTCCATTTTTAAACTATTAAACGCACAGTCTTTATATTTGCTTTCATAGAGTAGAGATCAGCTATAAGAGGGTTTTGTGAAAACAGACCTCTAAGTGGCGTTGCGGGGGATTAAGTGGCGTAATAGATAAATATTTTCGTTTTTAAACTACTTGATCTACCTGCTTGAAAATTGGTAGGAATGTTTCTTTCATGGAGCACATATCCGTTACAAAACGGGTTTGGGGAAAATTGACCCCCAAAGAGTGTTGCGGGGGGTTAAGGGCAGATATAAATAATTATTTCTATTTTTAAACAATTAGACGCACAGTCTTGAAATTTGGTGAGCAGATTCCTCTCATAGGATAGAGATACACTACAAATGTGTTTTGTGAAAATAGAACCCTAGGCGGTGTTGCGGGGGTTCAAGGGGCGTTATTGATAATTTTTTTGCATTTTTAATTAATTGGACGCACAGTCTTCAAATTTTGCTAAGCAGATTCCTTTCATAGAGTGCAATTCCCCTACAAAATGGGTTTTGTGAAAATAGACCCAGAAGTGGCGTTGCGGGGGCTCAAGTGGCGTTATAGACAATTATCCCCATTTTTAAACTGTTATACGTACAGTCTTGAAATTTGATAAGCAGATTCCTTTCGTAAAGTAGAGAACCGCTACAAAATGGGTTTCGCGAATATCAACTACCAAGTTTAATTTCGGGAGATTAAGAGGCGTAATCGATAAATATTTCCATTTTTAAACTACTTGATCATCCTGCTTGAAAATTGGTAGGCATGTTCCTTTCATGAAATAGAGTTCCTCTAACAAAGAGTAAAATGAAAATTGACCCCCAAAGATGTTTGCGAGGGGTCAAGAGGAGTTACAGAAAAAAATTCCTGTTTTTAATTGTTAGACCCATAAACTTGAAATTTGTTAAGCATGTTTCTTTTGTTGAATAGGGATCCACTAAGAATGTATTTTAAATAAATCAAGTTCTGCGGAGGGGTGCAGGGGGTTACTGGGACGTATTGACACAAAAAAATTCCTTTTTTCGAGCTACAAGGACTATAATAATGAAATTTGGTTTGCATTTTTCTTTTGCTGAATTGAAATCCGCTAAGAGCGGTTATTTTGGAAAACGGTTCTCAACGGGATTACGGGGATATTGATAGTAAAACTTTTGTTTCTTTCTGTTAGATTTAGACTTGAAATTTGGCTTGCATGTTAAATTTACGGAGTAGAGATCCACCGAAAATTGGTTTTGCGGGAATCCACTTGGTTTTTGGGTTACGAAAGAGCAAACATCATTCTATACTTCAATTTTAGAGATTTTTAGAAAATACAAATTAGATGAGTTCTGCCCTTTTTTATTTTATCAACAGGTGACGGTTACAGGTCTAAGTATATTTTTCAATACAATCGAATTCTTAATGCAGGACTTAGATATCAATAATTTTTACATATATATATAAGCAATAAAAATTTATAAAGCATCTCAAAATACCCAGCGAAGCGGGCGGGTAACGGCTAGTATAAAATAAAGTAAAACATGTTAAATCTAAAATTCACTATTTTTCCAAAACAATTTTGTTTTAAAATTGGCATGCGCCATAAGTCATTCCTTCTCTTCTAATAATTCTTTTCTATATATAGCTTTTTTAATAAGCTTAAGAGCCAACTTATTATTGGCATTTTGACGACGATTTCTAAATTGTCGTTTTCGACAATCTAAGATAGTAGCAACTTGTTTCGTAGAACCTCCAGTAGCTACACCTAATGCTTTCTGTGTTTCTACTATGGTACGTACCATACCCTTATTGAATTCACTGACATCTTCTGTAACTGCCCGGTTAACGCATCTTTTATTCACAAAAATTTCTTTTGGATACTTTGCCCAAATCATGCTATGCAAACTTTCGTTTGCATTTTGTGTTCCGCATCGAATACACCTTTCTAACAATTCATTAGATGCAAGTCTTCGGTAAATTGGAAGAATTTTTGAAAGGAACTTTTCATTTATTGGTGTTCCTACATTTAATTTATGATTTCTTGGTTTTTCACCATTAGCAATCGCAGATTGGTAGAAACACCAAGAGTTTACTCCTGAAGGATACTTTGATTGCTGAGGTTTAGCATCTGTAGAAATGCTATGCAACAAGGTAGCATATATTGCTGTTTTCATAGCTTTCACATCCCCTTTGGTTCTCAAAATAGCCTTTTGGTAGTAGGTGGTTAATTTCTAAATTGTAGTTTCTTTCAAACTACCATGAGCTTTAAAACCTAAAGAAATACCTTGAGCACAACAATATTTAACAGTAGATCTCAAAGCTGTTCCTAACCGCTAACTGACATGATTTATGCATTCTTCCTTTTTTATCACAACATCCGGTCCGTACACTTTGTTCTCAACCAAGCAATGAAATGTTTTACAGTCATCATCGGATAAAACTGTGATATAACGAAATCCGAGTGATGTGGATCTTTTCCATAAATTTAATGCAGCTTCCATTTCCATCGATGTAGATGAGCCCAAGTGGTTTATATCACATTCGCTTTTATGTCCTTCATACCATATGCTGAACTCAGAACTGGACTCGCCTAAGCAATGACGACACACCTTACTCATCACTTAAATGTCAACGACATAACCGGTGAGCATATCTATAATACACCCTACACCGATGAGTGAGGAGTGACCACGAGTTAGCCACGTCCCATCAAAACTAACACTTAGGTCTGTGATTTCAGCAGAACTATGAGCTTCATTCTTGTACGCATCTTTAATCTCTCTGTGGGTTTCTGCAAATATGTTTTCAGATGCCAGAGTGTATGCGTTATCCCTCCTTCTTGCACACTTCCCATATGTAGTTGATGAAAAAGGATCCATATTCATCACCATAAAAAGCTTTTCAATGGCTGAATAATCTTTCCCAATATGTGAAAAGGCTTGAGTTATTCTAAATTCACATTATGGCTGGTAGGACCAGACTTTAGAGAAGTATTTACAACAGTTTTGTTTTTAGCACAGTTGCTACACAATAGTTTTAAATTGTATGAAAATCCCAACTTGGCTCCAAGCTCCAGTTTCAAAGTTTGTTTTTCACAATATTGGCACTTTGCACTTAAAAGTAGATTATTAACTTGGTTGAAGTCCACCAATATATAATGTCCAACAGCAGAGGTATCCTTTTTTACCTCAGTATTTAATTTTTCAAGGCGTACATTTGACACTAATGAATCTTTAATCACTTCACAATCAACATTCTCTTTATGCCATAGCTTTTCATTCATTTGCGAAGCAAGCAATGAACGTTTCCTCAGAGGCATATTAGCGATAATAACAACTGATAAAACTAAAAGAATAAATGAATTAAGATTGAAATAACATTAAAAATTCTGTTTTAAGTAATCAAACTAAAAAGCACACAGCAAGCAAAAATGGCAAAGCTAATGTAAACAAACAACTTGGCTGATAGTTACAGTTACATCTTAAAGCATTCTTCTTCTTCTGTGAAGTTTTTTATATAAAATATTGGATTTATTTTCAAGTAAAAAAGTGTAAGCATTGAGGGGGGCGTGGCATTTAAACAGCTGTCAGAGCTGTCAAAATATTTAAAATACATTTTGCTACATTTAAAATAATCAGATCGTTTCAAAACTTCGCACAGTTGTGCTAGAGGTATCAAACTACATTTTAAAGTAAAAATTGAAAAATTGATATTTCCATCGATTTTCGGCATTTGAAAGGTGCCAAGTTTCTTAAGCAAACATTTTTAATTGAAGGATTTTCAAAATTTTTTTGTTGCCTCCTATGTGTGTATACTATTTAAAACAGATTTGTGCTCAAAATTTCATAAAAAGCTAGCCATTTGATCCTTTAAAGAAAAAAAAACTTGAAGTGATTTTAAATTGCGACTTCTCCTACAGAAATTTATGTACATAGATAGAATTTGAATTAAAAGTACGTTAAACCATGTATAACAAAAGTTGGTATGGGTTTTGTGATAAAAGGATTAGAATGCGTACAATACTTTTTTTATGAATGCTTATTGAAAGTTCCTTAAAAAATTCATAAACTCCGAGTTCAGCTATTTTAAAAAAAATAAGTATTTGATTTAAAAATGCATACCCACTTTTGCTACATGTACTATTAGCGATAGGTAAAAAAAGTTCAAAGCATTAGGCACAATAGAAAAAAAGCCTTAGCACTTAAAATGAAGTCAAACTAGTTATTTTATTTTTCCGAGATAAGTGAGTTTCAAATTTTGATTTGCCATAGGAATGTGAATAAAAACGAACGTAAAATCTATCATAATTCTACGTTTTTAAGTTTAGAGCTTTCAAATTTTGTGAGGTTATAGAAAAATATACAAAAATATACACTTCCAGTAGTCTTTATAAAATTTGAATTTAAAAATTGTTTTCAAAATTAGAAAAGTGGTTGCATTGGTAAGATGCATATGATAAAAATAAATGAATGATTCTAGGTTAACGAGAGATCCTAATTTCCTGTTTTGAATAAACCTGATTTTAACATAATCTTTTTGCTCTTCTATTACACCTTATAAGTTTATGAAACGCATTATTTATATATTCAAAACTTAAGCGTTTATATGCACTTTTACAATATATTTTCCATTCATTACTTGTCTGAAATTTAGGATAAGCAGTCAACAGAAAATTCATTTAATGTATAACAAACACTTTCAGATCGCTACATTCAGTGTGATAGGTTTGGGTGCCAAGGGAAACACATCATAATGTAAACAGTTTATTCCATCATTCTACCGAATTCTAATTAAAGCATATATATTGGTTGGCAGATATATAACACATTTCTCGTTGTGTAGAATTGTACACAGACTTTCGAGATGGGTTCAATTCAAATTATCAGAATCTTCATCAGGGGTGGGTGGACTTTTCCAGGGTAAGGGGTATTTCTAATGTTTTTAAGGCTATGCGTCTACCCAGTGGTGTAGGTGTGGATATTCTGTATTAAAACTGTATGTTTCCTTTCCTCAACATTTGTTTTAGACATTGTTTCCGTTTTTGTTTAATATGACAGATTACCGTTTTTATTACAAATAAAACAAAATTGTCAGGTTGAATGTTTGAAAAACTATGAGCGCCCGGTGGAACGTAAACGCATTCAATGTAGCGAGTACAGAACATGCGTGAACCGTTGAATCTGAAACCGACGCATGTACTTAATTTTTTCACTGCCGAATCCCACTGCATTGCCCCCTCCCGGTTGAAATTTCATGATCATCTTCCTCAAACCAATTCCCGATATGGATTTTTTCGCAGGTCCTTTAAACGAAGATATTCACGCAGATCAGCCGTTCTGATAAAACAGTTTTACTTGTAAAGCTCGATCTATTTTTTTTTGTAAGGACATAATTAACGATGACAAACGCACGCTGAAAGATTCTCTGGCTATGACTGCAAGTTCATGTAGAGGTTTTACAGATTTCCGCAAGAAATATTCGATAATAGCCACCTGGTGGTCAAAATTGTACTAACATTTTATTATAGAAATCTTCCCCCCATGTTTTATATAGCTTATATTCCAAATTCCATCAAAATCCGATAAGTAGAACAGGTTTTTCAGGCCTCTGAATAGTGTAACTTTAATTATAACCACCCGGTATCAAAATAAATGTTCTTAAAAAAAGATATATATATATTCTTTATATTGTATTTTCATTACACCACCTGATTTATATATATATATAAGTTTATTAATTGAGTTTTCTTCACTTCAAAGTTCTTATTGTAAGGTAGACACCATTGAATAATGGGTTTTACCTGAAAAAACAGCTGGGGCTATACTTCATATCTATCACATGACTTTTTAATAAATCAATGCCTTCAATGGTAAAGAGGTAAACTATTCAGAGATATTTTGTACACTCATTTAATAGCATAACATCAAAAGTTGCAACATTGAAAAGTTTACATTAAAAGTTTAGCATTATTCATTAAAATTTAGCTGTATCACAATTAAAATTTTCATTTATTTAATGTAAGTGGTCTGAGAGATCACTTTTTCATTTACGAAGTGCAATAAAAAAACTCCAGCTCACATGATAAAAAGTTACACATTATAAACTCTTTTAAGCTCTTATTTTTTAAAGAAATTTACTGTATGAGTGAAGATCATTAATCAATTTAAGGGTTGAAAAAGTGCCAATTAAGTTTTTTTCAAACAGTGAAATATATTCATCGAAGTTTGTTAAAGTTTAAAATAAAATTAAAAAAGTAATTATGTAATTTACATTACTTTCTCATACACTAAACAAAACCTTATGCAATTATAATTTTTGACGAAGCATTGACCTTTAAAGATTTATTCCAAATACTTTAAAACATTTTTTTTTTGTCTTGATTTTTTTAAGTTGACATTTGAAAGTTTTGAGATTTAGCAGAAAGTGCATGCATTATAAATTTCCATTTTGTGATCATTTAAATTGTTTTCAGTTTTTCAAAAATAAATTTGATTTTCAACGACCCATTTATAAGCATGCAGAAACCAAAACATTTTGATTAATAATTTGATATTGAAATATATCTATAAAAACGTACATAGCAATTTTGGGGGATTTTGTTTCTCAATTAATCTTTCATTCGAAAAATTTCAGTCAGTTTAATTTGAAAATAAAATATTTTGTTCTCAAATCACACTAACTATTAATTTTGATAATGGAATAAAAAATTAAGTACTTATATTTTTTGTAGTTGCGACCAATTTCATTAAATCAAAAGAGTCGCCAACTACCACGATATGCAGCCAATAGTGGAAGCAGTTCACGCATGTTTCGAACACGATAATAACAACAATGGCATTATTTGGCAATATTTTTGACTTGGCCAAGTCTTTTGATTTGAAGTAATTGATCGATGGCACAGTACGTGAATCCAAAAATTTCACTTCTTCAGGCGTTTTTTGAAATACTAAGGAAGAAAAGGTATGAATTATAGGTTTTTATTAAAATGTTAACTTCATTGATATTTTGAACAGTTATAGGATAAGACAGAACTGATCTTTTTAAATCTGGCAAGAACAGCTACTGTGAAAATACATTCAGACACAAATAAAACTCGTTTTGGAAAAAAAAAAGGTTTGATGATTAATATGGAATTGCTTTTTATATCTTCTTGCAAACAAAAGATTTTTTAAGCATGTACAAACAATGATGAAATAGTGTATGCTAAAGCCTTCTAGAATTTATTGGACAAATGATGAGGAAAGACATTCCTGCAATACTTACTTATATTTTCCTATTGGAGGAATTATATAAGAACACTATTATAATTGAGGTAGATACTCAATTGTTCATATCAGTAACCGTGGTTTAGAAAAGGTTTTCAGTTAATAACGAATTAGGAATCTGAATTGTGTGTGAAGTTTATTATAAAGAAGGAATGAGCGAACCACTATAGTGTAAATTTTGTGGTTGTAGTAGTTGTCTCGTCCTTTCCGAAAAGAAGGAAGGAAAGTTGCCACAGCCTGAAACAGGTTAGATTTCCAGATGCAAGCCTGTCGTTGTCCGTATACTTGACCACCATACGGGTGACAGTACGATTTTTCTGCTCGGTTCCACCCCAATTTAGACAGGGAGAACACCCTGAAGGGTCAGGGGCCGCCCACCTTTCCTCCCTTTCCACCAACTTCACGAGAGGCGGCTCGACTGCTATTTACCTCCGGCCGCAAAGGCACTATACATTTACAACAGTGCTCCTCAAACTTCCAATATTTGCGACTCAATATTAAATCATAATTTTCATCGCCCCCCCCCCTCGTACAATAGCAATGTATTGAATTCAATAAAACTATATTTTGATGCTTAAGTTCCAATACGACTTAAACCTCTTAAAGGCGTATATAAACGTCTCACTCAGCCAAAGCGCTATTTCCCCTGGACGTATATATATATCGTTCCGAAGTGTGATCTTTTCTGTGCACTGCTGCTCATAAAATTATTCCAAAGACAATGCAATAAAAAGTACTTGATAGTGTTTGCGACGGATTTACTTATTTCAGAGGACTTGCTTACTTATTCTTTTTCTTCCCTCCCCCAATACATCACACACGCACACCTACTTGGAAAACGGTGGCATTGGGGAGTGAATTACGTAACTTTTAATCGACAGTCAAGAAATTTCTTATATACCGTACAAATTATCAAGATAAGTGTTAATTTTTGTATATGCTTCTGTATATGACAACATCATGGGATGCCACTGGTAATTATTAAACTTGTTCTTAATTTAATATTGCTAAAAAAGATAATTATAAAGCACTTTGCGTAGTGCTGATACACTTATAAGTGCATTTTATCAGTGTAAATGTGTTTTTTTATTTTTTATTATGTCAGAATGTATTTTGTTGGTTTATTTCAGTAAATTAGTCTTTACTTTTTGGCTTTTCAATATGCTCAATATGCTCTTAGAGTTCGCATAAGTTACATTTTACACCTCCTAAGTCGCCTGATACCAAAACACAAAATACAGGGTAAGTACAAATGATGTACACGACTTAAAAAAATCATATTATCAAAACAATTGCACATTTTACAATGAGTGTGTGTGATACATGGATATAAAAAAATCTACTAAGTTATTTTTCTGTTTCAAATGTTCGACATGTGATCCTCTTGTTACACGGCATACGTCCAATCTGTAATCCAGCTCGTTCCATACATTTTGTAGCATCGCTCTGTCACAATGGCTTGTAATCCTACACAAATGCTTGTTTGTCATTCTCTGTTATTTGATGTGTCAGTTGCAAATGATACGGCTTGCAATTTAATTGTTTCCTCCTAAAATTTACCATATTATTTTCTGGGGCATCCCATGTTCACAGGCAGCAACTCTCGTAGATTTCCGTGGAATTTGAACAAAACCCTTTTTCACCCTCTTCATTGCTTCTAAGAAGCTTAACCGGCTGCTGCTTTTCTTTTTACACAAGCAACTTGTTTTCTTAAATTAATGATAACGTCACAAAATGCTCTTGTACGTTGTTACTTCTTTTCCGTAGCCATTTATAAATACTTGCACCAGAATAACTGAAAAAACCCTTGCATATTCTACTATGCAAAAACTCTTCTCTGTCATTCTCTCTATGTTTGGATTTCAATCACAAAGATCTTGAATGTGCTGTTGGTAATTGGTGGGAGGGGGAAAAACTTGGTATGTTGGGCTTTAAATTCGTGTATGACTTATTGTAATATGTGCAATAGTTTTAAAAATAAGATTTTCTTAAAATCGGGTCCATTATCTGTACTTGCCACGTAATACTTTGGACAACTGATTATTGAAAGTAAGTTCTACAAGAAATGATAATGTTTTTTATAAATACCGAAAAAAACCTCTGATTTTACATATTAGCAAATCCATGATATTCATACCGTGCAGTACAGATGTATAAGATCCTGGTAGTTTTGGAAATATTCCCAACAGTTGTAAAAATTATACATAGTAGAAATATAAATCCAAATTCATTTGCATGTGCATATTTAAATATAAATATTAATTTCATTATAAGACATAAATGAATCTCCAAAATTTATGAAGTAATTATTTGTCTTAGTAAACTACATTGTTAAAAATGACAAATATATCTCCTTTATAAAAAAACTAGCTGACCCGGCCACGCAAGGCTGTGGCTTTGTTTCTATACGTTAGTTCAATATTATCCTAAGCTATCCAATGCAGTCAAATTAATCTTTGTTTATTATTTTGGAGGGTTGAAATAAAGTATAAAACAACAAATGATTTTAATTTTGCATTTCATTCATCACCTATTTGAGTGTAGTATGATGCATGAATTACTAACGAAGTCCTTAAGTAACAACATATGAAGATTTAGTTTTATAAATGTGGTGAATAACGTTGATTCTTTGCAATTTTTAAAATTATTTTTATCATTTTAAAGTATAACAAATAATTTATTTTATACAACTAATCGCTAATCGGTGCACAATATTTTTCGGTAACCCGTATTTTGCAAACTCAAATAGATTCTACGGTTTCCGCACACGTGAGCATGTAACATCTAGATGCCCATTAGAGAAACATGGATTTTCTAAGTCAGTATCAAATGGATATTGTTCGGGTTTCAGATTCATTTATGGTCATCACGAAAGCCAAACGAATTAGAATTTGAAGCCATTCGAATAGTATTAGAGATTCTGACGGTATCAGTGGAAAATACGTGGCAACATATTCCGTAGTAGCAGAACAGAATTTTCGTCTAAACTTCACAGTCAAAATGTTTGGTTCAAGAAGTTCCCAGTTTAATTCTTTTGATGATCAAACGTGCACCGTTGCATTATCTAGGTGAATTTAAGTTACGCAGATAATAACCAGAGAACCAACCGAAGATTATGTAGTGACATTCCTGATACATCTAGAGAATTAAAAAACTCGGTTGGAAAATTTACGGTTTTGTTTTCATCAACAATAGTGTCAATTGATTTAAAATACATTGGATAACCTGGCAACAATTCTGAATCTTGAAGTTTATTTCAACACAATATCAACATTTTTTCTGATTAAGTAACAGGATTACCGAGGCAATAATTATATAGATAATGATACAGTATATTCGGAAAAACACTCTCAATCAGTTCATTTTTGCCTAAAGCACATTACAGAAATCGTCTGGTTATTTCATGCATTATGTAATGGTGTGAAGTTCTAATTCACTGTTTTCAATATTCAGTAGTTGGTTAGGAAATATTTGCTCAGATTGATCATCTTGCAAATGGTACTCGCGTGTTTATGGTCAGTCGAAGTGTTTCCATGTTTCGCCATAAAAACGATTGTTATAAAAAGGCGATAATCTCGTGAGCAAAAGTAGAGCGCGTAATGGCTGTTAATATATGTTGGAAATCACCAGACAGTAATAAAACAGCAACACTGTATATTCTCTCGTTGCCATTTAAATCTTGCAAAGCTCTTTGTAAGGTTTTGAGTGAATGTTTATGGTTCATGGTACACTTATTCCTGATCATGATTGAATTAATTTGCAATACCACTTTATAGCCAATTCACACTTTTTTTTCAATGGTACACATTGCATCATAAATTTTATGAATGTCCAATGGCTGCTGATGCAGTTTTTCTACCATCTAACAAAGTGACAACAATGCCCGAAGATGCAATTTCCTATTGCAATCATATTTTCGTACGACCGCACCTGAAAGTTTAGTTGCTATAGGGAATGAAAATCCGCAGGTGTGCAACTCGAACGCAATGCCATTTGACCTCATTCCAGCAGTATCCAGAAAAATTTACGGAATCTTTTGAAATCCGTTTCCAGATTCTCGTTCCCACCCCGAGAAGCACTCGGTTCCCAATTTCGACACCCCTGCTCCTGTAAGTTCAGTGTCTGAAGGGGGACATTACGGTCGGCTAGCATTATCCGGCAAAGTTACGGGAATTTCTAAAATCTGATTTCAGATTATTCTTGTTTCCCATCCAGAAAAACACCAAGAAAGCATTTTTCTGTCCTCAAGAATTTTAAAGCAAGCCCCTTTCACAGATCGTGCAAAGCACTTTCGTGCTGGCATTCTGGCCTTGAATTTTACTGAGAATATTCGGATCGGCAGTTCCGAAATACAATCAAGATTCACTTTTTTGCGTCTCTACGTCTGCAAGTTAGGCTGGTACAGCCGTCTGAGAATATTCTGATCCTCCGGCATTATCTGGCAAAAATACAGGAATTTCTATATTTGGATTTCAGACTCGGTTAAACCATCTCAAATTACACCAAAAATACACTTTTCCCGCGCCAATACTTTAAGTGTGAGCTCCTGCCCCGGTTTGCGTAAAAGAAGGTCATCCTGAATTATCCGGCAAAGTTAGAGTAATTTCTCAGATTGAATATCAGGTTCGGATTATCCGTTTTGAAATACACCACGGACCAAAGTTTTCACGATCCAAGGCTTTTAAGGCAAGCCCCTGTTATGGTGTGTCTAAAATACGGTTGACCGGCATTATCCGGCAAAGTTATCGAAACTCCTAAAATTCAATTTCAGATTCTCATTTCACACTTCGAAATGCACACGGAGCTGACTTTTGTTGCTCCAACGTGAGCAAGTTCCGTCGCTAGAGAGAATGAAAATCCGGAAGCGCGGGACTCGAATTATATGCCTTTCCTCCTAATTCAGACAATATCCGGCAAGTTTAGTAGAGTTTCTGAAATATGATTTCAAATTATCGTTTCCTACCCCTAGATACAACTGGAGATTACTTTTATGCCCCTAAGCCGGCAAGTTCAGTCCCTAGAATGGACATTAGGTTCATCCGGCATTATCTGGCAAAGTTACAGGAATTTCTATAATTCGATTTCAAACTCTCGTTCACCATCCCGAATTACAACAGAAGCACCCTCTTCTTTACCAAGACATTAAGGTTAAGCTCCTGGCACGGTTTGAGTAACAAATGATCGTAATGAATTATCTGACAAAGTTTCAGTTATTTCTCAGATTGAATATCAGATTCGGATTATCCATTTTGAAGTACGCCATGATCCAAGTTTTCACGATTCAATGCTTTTAAAATAGGCCCCTGTTATGGTGTGTCTAAAATAAATGTCGGCCGGTCTTTATCCGGCAAAGTTACGGTTATTTTTGGAAACTGACTCAAAAATTGGATTCCACACCCCGAAATACGCCAGGCACTTAATTTTTGTGCATTTTGGTTTGCAATATCTGCTTACACAGACATATGAGCATTGCTACATTTTGCGATTATTCCCTTACGGGAATATTCTCAAAAACTGGCAATGTGTTTTCCGGATTCTTCACATTTCCACCAATAAAAAAAAATTATGGCGTCATTAATTGAAATATAAACTATCCTATTTTTTAAGTTGGACGAAATGACGCACAGTATGCAACATTATATTATGATAGGCTGAGTAGCTTTGGAATTCATCGCGGACAAACACTGTAGCACATAATTTTTATATATGAAGAAGATAAACAATTAATATGTATGATGTAAACATATATTATATATCTTAAATAAATTCTGCTTACTATTTAACTAAATTTAGTTATTGATATTCAATATCTCTTACATAAATGGGACAGTGAAAAACTTATTTAAACAAGTAAGGTCTATTTATCTCATAAATTAATCTAAAATAACCTGAAAAAGACGGCGAAAATCATGCCCATTATTTTTTCTGTCGTAAATACCTTTCATATATTTAAATGTATTATTCTGCATAATGTTTATGCTTCGCGTATGCACACACAAAACAGTTAAGTGAAATAAGCATTATAAATTTCATGTAGTATCTCTGGCAGAAATATATACAGTCGACTCTAGTTAATTCGAACTTTCGATAATACGAACCTCTCGCTAATTCGAAGTATATGCTCAGCCCCTAGAAAACTCTTGATAATTTGAGCTAAACAGTACGTTTTGGTACACTCAATATTTCGAAGTAAAATCTGTGGCTGGTAAGACTATAACACGCAATAATTCGAAAATTTATCTTGTAAAACTCTCGACAATTCGAACACTTACTATCTACAGCTTACTATTTTACAGCAAACAGGTTGTAGCTTACAAGTTTTGTGTTGTTTTTTCTCTGCGTGTCTTCTCTGTAACGTAGCCGCTTTGATGATCTGTCTGTCTGTCTAATCTGTCTGTTACCCCTTTTTTGTGTTTCCCTTTTCCTCAGGTAAAAAGGCACTTTTATTGCTTACCTTCTCCAAGTGGACTGTTCTGGCCGCCTTCCATATCTTTTGTTTAACACGTGGCCTTGTTACACTTGCGTTCACAAAGCATGGTCTGCTATTGTGAAGAGGTGCGTAGGATTCTGTATTTTTCAAAGGAGTGACATGAAGCCTTATGGCTGATCTGTGGGTCTTATAGCAAGTGTCACCAAATACGGCACGGGCCGGACTAGACCCTGCTTTGAAGAACTAATGGTGTTGGCAATAGTGTCTGAGGGAACCGGGTGCGAAACGATTTCACTTCCAATGAGAAATGGAAGAGATTTGGTGAGCGTGACAGAGAATTACTACATAAATCTATGATTTTACTACATGATTTTTAACTTCGGTATAACATTTATACTGTATAATATGTACTTTTTAAAAATATTTTGAAGTAATTTTATACATATGTACAATTGTTGTTTTATTACATAGCTTAAAATTTAATGTGTTAGGGAAAAAAATCGGGAGTTTTTCTTGTCCTCTTGCTAATTCGAAGTTTTTTCATTGGTCCCTTCAAATTATCAAGAGTCGACTGTAGTTTAATATACATTCTCAATACCATCATACATTTTTTGAGTTGTGAATAATTGGCTATTGACCGTGAACAATCCTTTCCTACCGCTTCTACTTCTGAGTAACTGTCCAATTTCACCTGGGTCAAAGAACGCGCCACCCCTCCTCCAGATCACGCGCAAGATACATTTAATCGATTAGCTTTCCAAATAATTCTTAAAGTTCAGGAATAACCTGTGAAAAGGAAGGAACCCTGAAGAAAAAGGAGAACCGAGGCGAAGATATCAGTGGTTGGGAGAGAAAACGTGATCTGTTCGGTGACAAGTAATTGACTCAGTGTCATCGATCCTCTTTCCTCTTAGAAAAGGGGTCAGTAGAGAGACCGCTGTTGGATCTTCTGTCCACTCTTAGTAAAGTTTCCCGGGAAAGAGTAGGAATTGGATTCTTTGGAGTGAACTACAAACGTGCCTCAGGCGAAGATGTAAAGAGTTGAGGAGTTCTACTTCTTTAGAAATAGATGTTGTTATATATTTATTCTGGCTTTCACCGGTATTAGTGTTGGAGATATGTTTCAGGAGAGAATTTGAAATATTGGACATGTGTTTGAAAGGATACGATTTCAGGATCAGAGTATTGATTTTCGAAGGACTTAACGGAACCCAAGCAACTTTTATTATAATACAAAAACGTCTAAAATAATATATTTTCCTCAACATTCAAACAAGATTTTAAATTATTTTCTTTTACTTTAATCAGGATACTTTTTTTTATTTCAAATTTCGATTTCGATGGAATATGATCAAATTTAAGTACGCATTAATTATTAAGTACGCTATTTATTCATACTGACTGTTATTTAAAAAATATTAATTTAATGACGATGAAAGGTTAATTCAAATAATTTAGAAGTGATAGTCAGCAAATTTGAGTATATTTTACAAAAAAATTTCTAAATATTGTAAATGATCTTCTATCCATCCATGACCATTCTAGAACAATTATATACATTAACAAATACTTACGAAGATCTTAAAATTAAAAGGTAATCATTAAAAAAGTATTATATATATATATATATATATATATAATCAAAATTTCTCTACGAGAGAGAAATGAATAAACATGATTAAAACTGAAACGAATTGAAATTGCAAGATAACCAGGCAACAGAATTTAAAAGGAAATATGAAAAATTAAAATAATAGAATTAAATATAAAAGAATGGATGCTACACAGTATTATCAACATTGCTGACTTAGAACAGCTTATATATAAACATTTTTTATATAAACGTGGGGTTGAGCATGTTTTGTGGCCAGCCAGCCAACCTTCCCCCTTTCTGTTGTTGTATATATATATATATATATATATATATATATATATATATATATATATATGTAAGGATAATTAAATTAGATCTAAAATTAAATTGCTAGTCCACTTCTAACTTTTATCTTCCCGTTACATCTTCAAGTATTCAATTTATTACCCAGTTCGGGAATATAGAACACATGGCTTAACAGAAGTTCGCCGGCTCCGACCATTAATTTTTATTACCTATATGTCACGCTTAAATTCTCAAGTATACCTCTTGAATCAGAAACGTACTTGAAGACATCTAACTTCTGAGGGGGCCGCCGATTCATATGGTTAACACGTGTCCGTCTCTCTCTCTCTCTCTCTTACAAACAGATTACAAAATGATCTCATAGAATAAAGACGTTTAAATGAAAATGGCTTGAGCTTCACTCGAAAAACACGACATATATATATATATGTGTGTGTGTGTGTGTATATCCAATATTTGATTATTCCCCAATACGATCCACTTTCTTTAATTTTTACAATACACAAAAATACATTATTCTTATGAATTTAATAGTATTTTACTTCTACTAAAATACCACGGCTAGTGAAATAAACGTGTTAAATATGTTATATAAAAATTATCTAATAATTTTTGATGGGAGATATGTACATCAATACTGATGAAAAATTATTACACAGGCACATATAATTTAAAATTTCTTTATTTAATTGACCAATAAATAATTCTTTTTTTTTGTGTCTTTCTGTCTGTATTTTGCTTAAGAAGATTTTTTATTTATATTACTTAAAACTTTTATTTTGCAAATAAAATAAATAGTATAATTTAAATACGCTTTTAATATATTTGCTTAACAAATATTTTGCTTTCTTAATTTGAGTTTGTAGTATGAAAAGAGAGAATCGAAACTGTTATAAATAAATCTAATTCAAGGGAAAGAAAGTAACCCATTCAATCGACTGCACAATATTCTAAAATAAAGCTATTTTTTAACATTTATTACTGTTTTTTGCAAAATAAATATCAACTAATAATAAAAGAAAATGTAAAAGATAATATAAAATGCAATTTGAAGAAATTAATAATTTCATTTAAATTCAGCTTTCATTTATTTTATTTCTCGATCTTCAAGTTAAGATACTCAAACATCTTCCTCTGTCGGATCTTTACCTATGTGAAATTTAAAATAATAAAATCAAGAAGCAACAAAAAACACAGCGTTAGAGTACTTATTTTTTCCTCTTCGTA
This sequence comes from Trichonephila clavata, assembly GCA_019973975.1. Classification (NCBI taxonomy): domain Eukaryota; kingdom Metazoa; phylum Arthropoda; class Arachnida; order Araneae; family Nephilidae; genus Trichonephila; species Trichonephila clavata. The sequence continues at coordinate 3,781 of BMAO01036763.1, read as the reverse complement.
TTTTCTTCATCACAGTAATTAGTTTACCCTGATTCTTTCGTTGCCGACGATCAGTGATTGTCATGTATAAAAGTCTTTCCGTTGGTTCTTCTCATAAAATAAATAATTTGTTTCAATAGAAACAAAAAATAGCAACTCATGGTTTTCTTTTAATTGGTTTTTCTCCTCCATGGTTGCTTTTTATAATTAAATTTCAGGAAAAAGCTGGCTTTTTTTGTACCACTTTAATTTTTTTTCCCAATTTTATTCTCCTTTTTCGTCATTTGCGGGTATCATGCATCTCCTTTTGAACCTGTGTGTTATTTTATTCCATCAGCGTTTAGTTCACAAAAATCAAACAATCTTTTTCAAAACAAATGGCTCTTATTTCTCTAGAGAAATTTTATAAAGAATACATTAATTTTTTTTCATAAAAAATATATTCAATATTGTTTTTAATTTCCTTCATATGTGTTTATATACATCGCAATTCCTATTTCGTCTATTAAAATTTTCTATTGTCTGCAGTGTGATTACAAGAATATAAGACAAAATTAATTTGAAACATAAGACATTCTTATGTTCTAATTGTCTTTGTTCAAAACACATCTAGGAGCAGTATTTATCAAAGCTGAAAAGCTCTTAAGTCGTAAAGTACCTGAGAATAAGTGGTCCCCGGTTCAAATCTTTTAAATAGAGACATCAAAAACTTTTGCAAAAACTTTTGTTTAACCTTCAGTGTTTTAATTTTTAAACTTATAGAATATTTTGTACCTTTCAGAGGGAAGGTTCTGGAATATTCTATTATACAGAAGAGAGTAGAACTACATAGATTCCGCTTAGTACTAGAACGTCTGAGATTTTCGTTACCCTTAAATGGTCCACCGGTGTCGTTTCGACACCGCGATATAAAATACTATATTTACTCGAATCTAAGTCACCCTCAATTCTAAAACGTACACCAAAATCTCAAAAAAATTATGTCATCGATTCTAAGCCGCACTCCAAATTCTCTACAAGTTTTTAAGAAAAAAATTTTAAAAATTGTGTGTGTGTTAATCATTCCTCAATATCCGAAATTTAAGATATTAAAAAAAATTATAATGAGAATATTAAGAAGTTAATAATTTCTTTATTTTATCAGTATTAAAAACTCTGTTTAAAATACATATATGAACTTATAAACAGCAGTAAGTATCACGTTTCAAAGTGTTTTGTATCTCCCTTGTCACAGCTGACTTCAGAATTGGTATCGGTGTCGCCATTTTCCCACACGCTGTAGTCTTCTGTGCAATGCAATGCATTTGTTATGCAACATTTTTTAAGAAAAAATGCGTTATAAAGAATGTAAAAGAATTATTAAAGACTGTTGAGCACTTACAAACAAATCTTATTTAATTTTGCTTGCGCCATCTATGTAATTTTGATTCATTCATGTCAATTTTTCCGTGGTCACGTCTCTGTTTCCGTTTTTATCTGCATATGAAATTGCCTCCCTTTTCATACTTGCGTCATTGTGAACTCGTCTCGAAACTCTAATGCCTGCTCATTAGCAAAACTTACAGTCCCCTATACATGCCAAGATTGACATATGGAAGTTCAGTTGACTTCTTGGTACATTGTGTCTCTATAAAATGCATCAGTGGTTCGCCCTTTACGCCGGATGTATAACACATGTAAACTGTTTAGGAAAATGGCTTTATAGTCGTTACTCTTTTATTTACGTCTTGACTTGCGGACACCTGTTTGTCCGAACACTCAATAGGCGAGACACAGTCCTTTTGTGTTGCTTCCTTGATGGAGTCAATCTGTATAGAAAGTTCTGGTTCCAAGGAGTGTAACTGAATTTGCCCTCAGCGAAAAGTATGTCAGGACGAATTAAGGCTTTCAGATGTTGGACACACACCTTTGTCGTGGGAGAAATCAGAAGAAGCCAGGCCATTCTTCGATCCGCCCCAGTGGGGTGTAAATGAAGTCGGAGGTGTGGCTTGTAAAATTTGTGGCACGTTAGTGAGAGGTGGCGAAATGGCGTGCAAGTGACCCGTCCCTGGAGTTTAAAAAGGTCGATTTGGAAAAAGAGAGAGGAAGACTCTTTGGCCTTTTTCTGATCTTGCTAGGCTAAAAACTGCTAGAGGGGGCCGGGCAAGTGCCCTCAGGTCCAAAGAACCTCTTCTCTCACATTCCTGGTCTCGATGGAGAAAGAATTTATCGACAATTCTGAAGAGTTGCGGGCAAAGCACCCTCAAGACGAATAGTTTGATGTACTAGACTTCTGGAGCTGAACGACCGATGAACGAAAGCGGATGATATGAGCAGAGGGCTGGGCGGCATTGACGTAAATTTATTTTTTGCTTCCTCCCAACGAAAAATGGAATGTTTTGTATCACGATACGGAATTCTAGATAATATTTATTTAAATTAGAAAATAAAGTGATTTTAACAATTATTTGTGTGACCATATACGCTACCCTGCCACGACATCCCAATACAATTGCAAATATCTTTGATGCTTAAGTGATTAAAATAAAGTGTATACAAAAAAAATTCCTAAATACGAAAAGAGGATGATGTTTAAAATAGACTGAATACTGGAGGTAAACTGCAGAATGGGATGAGTCATTGGTGCAAGTGGACAGAAGGAGGATTACATGTTTTCTTTGAAAGAGGTGAAAACTGAATTTTCCCCGTCCAACAAATGTTTTGCTTTCTATTCTAAGCCACACTCGACTTTCAGCAGCATTAACACTAGAAAAATAGAGCGACTTATGTGCGAGTAAATGCGGTATAAAAATAATTGTAATAACTAAATAATTGCAGGACTACTGCTCAGTAGGGCTTTGTTTTAAGGCCTTTTTAATATTATTTCATATAATTATCATATGTTATGACCATTTATATCATAAAAAATTGACTTTGGCATTATGTTTCGTGAAGCTTGTTGGACTACAGCTTTGTCGCGAAACATTTTGAGTCGCCAATCTGCCAGGAACATTACTATCATTCGGAATTCATTCTATGTCATCCTTAGCTACGTGTGTACCAGAATTTACTAGAATATTGTCATTTTGATCTATTCTTTCTTCAGATTCTTCGTAGTTTATTTCACTTATGACTTCATTGGAATCAAAATTAGACAGTCCACAGGGTATTAAATTCTCCATACTTTTGCCTTTTTCTCTGAAATAAATGATCCTTTTTCTTTGATTTTTTAATCATAAACTAATATAAAAGTAGTCATTACGTATGTAAAATTTCGTTTCATTTTGGCGACTCCTTCTTGGTGCGTTAATTTTTTTGTCCATGAGTGTATATATCATTATGACGTTAATCGTTATTTAAAAACTTAACTCAGTGGCGCAACAGCCCGTGAGGGCCAAATCCTACTGTGCCAAACTCAGTATATGAGACCTTGTGCCTTGAGGTGCAAGAACAGAAGTTCCGGTCAGGTGGTCAGTCCGACTCTCGAAACCCACAGTGTAAGTTCCCAAGCAATCTTGATACTCATTTTATCGACCCATTGAAGGGATGAAAGGCTGAGTTGACCTTGCCCAGCCTGGGGCTTCAGCCTTGGAGCTGTGGTGTGGAAGCGCGATGGACCACTCAACCACTGAGCCCCGAATCGTTATTTATCTCGGTCTTATCTATTGCAGTGGGCAAATCAAGCCAAATTCTGTTCCTTTTCCTGCTCTTCTTAGCCCGTTATATTTTCCGTAAAAATATTTGTTAGCGGCGAAAAACCTAAACATTGTGGCATAAATTATTATAAATATTAAATCATTCTATCTTCTACCATTTCTTATAT
>BMAO01036762.1:0-18921 GCA_019973975.1 Trichonephila clavata | reverse complement strand
TAGTTCAAAATTAGAAGGTCCATTAATAGTTTTACTTCAAATTTTATATCAATATACAATGGATGTTACACTATATGACTTTAAATAGTAATATATTTCAATGTCGTTATTTGACCTTTGCAGACAAAGAAGACTGTATATAAATTTGAGTCCAGTACTTGCTTTTCAGTTACCATGAGTTTCTTAATTACACATAATTAACCTACATTTCTAACCATAAAGTATTCACACACACACACAAAGTGATTTCATGGCTATTTTGCTTTTATTAAGAAATCTTTCGCATAAACATTATTATCATTACATTTGGTTAATTCTGGAAACACGTAAAAGAAAACTGAACATTTCTATAAAAAAAAGAGTAAACTTTAAACTATTAGATAGAAATTCACAATTCTTTTAGGGTGAGCGTATAATTATAGGTTCAATTAGAATACAGAAGAAGCTTTTCAAATTGTTATAAAACCTTTTTTTATTTTTTAAAATACTCGTTATTATTTTTTTTCATATTACATCTATTTAAAACCAACTCAATATTTTAATGTACATATGATTCAATAGATATTATTATATATTTTAATAATCCTTCCTAAATACCTTAAATATTTTACCTTTTATCTTTCATAAATAATTAAAAATATTTTCAGTTTCTTGCATATGTATTAAGTGAGTTATAGAATTTTAATGCAGAATTTGTAAGTTTAATGTAAACTGGGTTATACGAGCCAAGGGGCCGTCCATCCAGTTACTCGGCTGACTGGTGTGGCGTAGGGTCTGGGTTTGAATCCAGGATATAAGACATTGGGGTTTGTTAATATGTACTATAAAAACCAGTACATAACGCGCAAATTAACACAAAATAAGATCAAAATTTACGGGTGCCCGTTATGCGCATTACACGGCGGTGCGGGTTATATGCCGGATTTTACGTAGTTCTTTGTGGCATGGGGCTACTCTGGATATTCCTCGAACAAAAAATCCTTTCAAGAGGTTGGAGGAAGTGGAACAGATTTGGGGGACCTTAGACTCCCCCCCCTGAATGAACTCCCTAAAATTTGGGGTGCTTAGAGCTGATAGTACTGTCACCTGTAAGTGCTCAACACTAAGCTAACGTTAGACGTAAAAAAATGAGCTCTTCACCACGATAAATTTTCTAGGCCTCATCTGACATCACTTGATCTGATGCATTAGCTACAACTACTAAGCGTAGAAAGTTAAATATTTTTCATGTTTTAATACCTGAATTAGAACATTTAAAACGAAAAAAAGTACTCAGAGACATATAAACACTTATTATTTTATAAAGTAAAATGACTATAATTCCTATTCTTAAAATTACTACCAAAATCCGAGTAATGAACTGATAATTTTTAATCAAAAAATAGTTTTAATTAATCGAAATTAATCATTTCACTTTTCTGAAAACGACAATTTTCAACATTGACTTAATTTTATAATTAAAATGCTTATAAATATATAAAAAGATAGACTTAAGGTGTTCATTAAATAGATGAAATCTCTTCATGACCTGGCTCAATTAAAATTGCATCTTCTTTTGTAAAAATAAGATTAAATTTTTCCTCAGCTGTTTTCTCCTATTTTAAGTGAAAATTAATTATACGCTGAAAACTATTTTTCTAAAAAAAAAGGATTCGTGTCAGTTATTAAAACAGGCTACTTTATCGATGGAATAACAGTGTAGGAAGATAAGTTTTAAATTAAGATTTTGACACAATAAAGGTGAAAAGACTTTAAAATAACCGGTTTATTATTATAATAAGTTAACACTAATGAGATGAACGGTGTTTATGTCAAGAAATAACTTAATTTAATACTTTTCACTTGTTTCATATTTTAAAATGAATATTAGTTTTTTTTAAAAATTTGCCATTAGTGAAAATTATGACTAAAATACCTTTTTTCTAAAGTCTTTTTATTAAACTACCCAGAAATGTTAATGTTTTGACAATGAAGACAATTCTTTTAAAAATATTTTGTTAGGTTATGCCTTTGTGAGGTTTTATGGAAAGATTTCAGTGAAATTTAGTATTGTATGGGATTTTAATGAAATAAAAGCATAATACGGGATGAGTACAAAACATAATTTACTTATCGTTCTCTTTTATTTGCTGTGTAAATTGCAAATAATATGGCTTGAAATTAAACTTTTCATTTTCTGGAGCATTTCAGATTGACAAGGGGCAACTCTCGTATACTTTTAACAAAACTCTGCCTCACTCTTCCATTGCTTCTTCCGAAATACTTGGTAGACCGCTCATTTTTTTCGCACAAACAACCTATTTTTGTAAATTGAAGATGGTTGGTGCTTCTTTTCTATAACGATTTCTGAAAGCACGTTGCAACAAAACAACTAAAAAAGCCCGTGCATACTCACTCTAATACGCAAGAAATCCTCAATGTCATTGTCACCATGTTTTGATTTTAATCACAGCAATCTTGAATGCGCTGTTGATCTTTGGTGAGGAAAATTTCTCTTTACATTAATATATCACTTATTATAATATATACAGTAGTTTTAAAAATAGGATTTTTTTAAAAATCGGGTCCATCATTTGTTCTTAATCTGTAAAATAAAATAAGAATATTTATCAAAAAATAATTATAAAAATACAAAAAAATATCATACTACTTAACCCATGATCACTCGCGTGGGGTGCTCTGTACACCCCAGCAACAAGAAAAGCATCCTAGAATTTTAAAAAGAATGCGCAGAACCGCAAATTTTTCAGGCGCTGGTCATTTTAGGTCATTGAATCTTCAGGCATGATGCGATTCTTCTCGCTCGGACTATTGGAACGTAACGACCTTCAAAGATTTATCTGGGATACTGAGAACTCCCCACGAGCAATTGAGTTATGTTTACAGTCTACTCTGCATGTTTGGAAAATGATTAAAACATTTGTTTTTTAATTTCTACTATCCTTAACATTAATTACGAAGTATGTTTATTACTGATATAAACGTTTTACTCGTGGTTTACAATAAATATCAAATTATGTATTTTAAAATGAAAATTTTGCAGGTTTATTTTAAAATAGTGTCAGTCTAATTTGTGTAAAATAAATTTAACATTTTTATTTTTATAATACAGATAACATCTTGTATTTTACAAATATGCATCATTATTGACTTAACTTTTTTTTTCATATTTAAATAAACTTGTTAAAAGTTTGGGGTGTTCTCTACACCCCGCGAGTAACGACGGTAGAAAGACAGACGCGAGTGACCGCGGGCTAATGGTTCCAATTCTGCAAATGCAATAACATATATGATTGAAAAAAGAATTTTTCGTTCTGATTGTAATGTCCTTGGTTTGTAAAACTTCTTTCTGTTCCGCTGCAAATTTCAGCTAAACCTGAGATGTCTTAACAACAACTAGCAATCATAGTGAGAAACCACTAACTAATGGGTCTAGTACAGGAGTGGACAACTATTTTGGCTCTAAGGCCACTCTGTGGAAGCCGAGGATTCTTGAAGGCTGCACCTTTCGAAGTTAAACTTCTATGCTCACGAGTGAATGGAAAATTTGCCCAGTTTTGCGTAACAGAGAGAAAACAAACGGAAGTAGTGATTTCTACCGCCATCTCCCCCAAATCGTCGCAATGGCGAGGAAATAGCGAGCGGGCAGAAAAAGCAGAGGGGTCTGGAATATATTATTTTCCTCAGAACCAGCCTAGACACATCTACATATACTCGTTTCATATTAAATTGGCAGCATTAGGAAGGGTAGGAAATGTAACAATCCGCTTGAAAAATAGTTCCAACTTGTTTTCGAATTTAAATGAAAGCAAATGCATAGAAAGTTGTTAAAAAGTATCATATATTATCGAAATTGAGATTTTAAGGATATATTTTAAGTTAATCACATCTTAAAAGCATTTATTCCTTAATACATGTGAACGAATACAGTTGAAAAACAACAATTTGATGAAACTTCACTTGGCTAAAAACCGGTTTTCAAGATTACATCCTTGGCGGAGTTACCTAAGCATTCCCGCCAAACCAACGCCATTCCCTTTGCTATCGTTCATACGTACTATTTTAATATCTCACGCTACTATCTTTGTTCTTGATTTTTTTTTGGACATTTTAAGCATATCTGAGATAGAAATGTCAACAATCTCGCTGTACACACCATCGAAGCGAGGAAAATCAATCCGGAGCTCAGAAAAAATATTGAATGTTTATTCTAGACTTCGAGAAGAAAACCCGCAAGAATCCATCACAGAAATCGTGATAAAGGTCTCTGAACTGATTGACGATTCGAAAAGAACTGTTTTCCGTATGAAAAAAGACAATAAGGCATTAAGTGCTGTAAGTTCTCCTGGTAAAAAACGACCCGATGCCGTTGGCAAGCGTAATAGGCTGGTGAAATATGAAGATTTCACATTGCGTGCATTTGGCGAAAAATTCATGGCTTTTTTCGAAAAAAGGAGATTCCTACATTAACCAAAGTTCTGAAGGAAGTAAATGATGATGCTGAAATTTGTGCTTCTGTATATCTTAAGTTAATATACATAAACGGCATTTATACATGTAATGTGAATAATTATTACAAACGGATTTAAAATAGTAATAACCGAAAAAAGGCGATTAATTTTTAAAAAACAAGATAGAAACTTGTATTTTATAAACGGATGTAATAAATAAAAATTGAAGAAAAATGACCCGTTTATTTTGAAAGTGGCCTAAGTCACTTAAAAAATCAAGTTAATAAAAGCATGAATTACATTTTAACAGTATTTTTTCACTTAAAAAACATTGCTATCAATATGTTGAGAACTATTGAGATTTTGTTCGAGAAAAGTTTTGCTAGTTTATTCATCAATATTTCTAAGCATACTGAAACGTAAGCCCTTAAATATCTCCATTAAAAAAGTAGCTTATACTATTTTCAAAAAAACAAAAAAAAAACAACAAAAAAAAACAAAAAAACAGCTTCTACAATTTTAATCAAAAAATTTTTCACAAGCATTTTTTCCCCACTCACCAAATATGGTGATATTTATTCGTTTAGTCACACTCCTCTCCTAGAGTAACCCGGGCGCGGCTGTGATTCGGTCATCGTACGCTTCCTAATGATGCCAACTTGAGGTGAAACAGAGTATAGGCTTCTTCTTCAGTTAGCTAATGAACCTATGAGAGGGGTTCGCCTTTGCTAAAAAATAGCATCAGCGGTCAGGAGTTGGTGGGGGGATTCGTTTCGGTAGAAATGAAGAAACTGCAAATTTTCTACATTCGTTCTTCACGTGGTTGGGTTTACGATTCGTTTTTCCTTGATGGGGGGGGGGCACCCTGTGACTTGCGTCATATCCGTGAAAAAGTTGGACGATTGCTTTCCGATTGGTCAATTTCGCCCACCTTTTCGCACCAGACCAGGGGACATTTGTCTACGGTTATATGTGTTGCAATGTTTGTGTTACGGTCTAGACAAAATAGCTCTTGCAGCAAAAGCCTACCTTTTTAAAATATTTCCTTAGATTGTTGGCCACACGGTGATGTTTTCGGCAGCTAATTTGTTTTTTTTAATTTTCATTTGCGTTGAATTATTATTGATATTAATCAGAATGCCTAAATCAAATGCACAAAGAAGAAAAGAGTTTCGTGAAAGAAGAAGAAAAGAAAAACTAGCAGAAAGTCCAGTCGAAAAAGTGATAAAAAAAATTCTTCAAGCGCTACTGCCAAATCTCGATCAGAGTACATGAGAGAATATCAAGCACGGAAAAAAAAACATTGTAAAATATTCTTTTAAGGCCGAGTTTAATGACTGATGATGGGAATGCTATTGAGACTCATCTAATGCCAGCACTGATTAATACGGACTTTGTGAACCCCCTGTGCAGTCAACAAGTACAGCGCCCTCAACAAGTCTACTGCGTGTTGGAACTGATGCATCTGAATCGTTAACAAATTCTTTCTTACGTTACAATGACTATGATTCCCATAAAAATGCTCACAAAGATTTCCAAAAACGATTCGTTGATAAGCCTTTCGGTCACGCGTGTTCGATTTGTAATATATTATGGTTTAGAGATGATTTAAAAACACCTGTTGATGAGCATAAAAATATTTTACAAAATATTTTACCGCGAATTAATTCAGAAGACGTTAAAGCTTGCTACAGTTGCCGACAAAGTTTAAATAGGAAAAGTATACCAAATTTATCAAAATATAATGGTTTTGTATACCCAGAAATTCCACCACATCTTCCTACTTTGGATATGATATCAGAAAGACTCAATTGTTCACGAATACCTTTCATGCAAATTAGGCGATTGAGACATGTACACGGTCAGTTTGGAATATTAGGTCAAATAATCAATGTTCCAGTGTCCGTCAATACAATGGTCAATCGACTGCCACGGAATGTTGATGATGATTATTATGTCAATGTTCACATCAAACGGAGGAAAATTCACAGAACTAGTTATCTGATGGATTTGGTTACTAAAAGAAACATCAAAACATGGTTGCAATACTTAGTAGCTACTCCACTGAACAGAATGTATGATATTACAATCGATGATAGTTTCTTCAATTCCAAACAGAGTGCGTCTCAAATTCTTCAAGATGAAATCAGTGAAAATATAACTATTGAAGAGAGTCTTACAGCCCAGCAACAGACGTTGTTATGGAATAAAGAGAAATATCTTCGTATTGCTCATGGAGAAGCGAATGCACCAATAAGTTTCACTTTTATCGCGTGGCATTTCACGCATCATTGTTTTTAAATGATTACATTCATTAGTTAAATTTGCATCTCAGAAAAGACAAATTTTACTATAAAAATTAATGTATATAAGTTAAATAAAATAATGGCAGTTTTATTAAATTTATTAACTGTGCTAATTGCATATCATCTATATCCACAGGCATTCTTAATGTATGTTCTACCTTCGGAGCACTTTTTTTTAAAATATATAAATTTTCAACTAAATAAACTTTTTTTTATTTGAAATAGGGCATAAAAGTAGGAATTCAAGTGCAATTTCCCCAAAATTAAAAATAATTTTGCATATAGGGAATTTTAGTTGAAATTTTAGAGGAAAATTGCAGCTACGGTAAGGCTTGTATTGAAAATTCTAATTAATATATTCAAGTAATATTTATACAGTACGTAAAATATATTATTATCTGGGCTTAGAGTTATAAAATTTGTGATAATTTTGAAAAGTCTTTGAAATATGGCGTTTTTATGCGAGAACTCAATTTTTTACAAAAAACTAATGTTGTTTTCTCACAAAAAGTGCAATAAAATACATAAATATATACATAGAGGTTAGATTATCGTCTAGACAGGAGAAAAAAATTAGTAAAACATTTTCTGAAAATTTCAATTCAATATCATAAATAGAAATTTTATTGTAAACTTTACCGTGAAGCAAAAAATTGAAAGACATAGTTTCTCAGAAAATGCATTTAAAGATTTTAATATGGTATAAAAAATTTTCTACTAATTGTACTTTTTTTAAACTCATCATATTTATGTATCAAGATCTCTTTAGCTTCATGTTTAACTAATTCGGACTTTTTTTGAAACTTTTGCTGTTTTCTAGAGAAATTTATAAACTATAACAACTGTCACTTTTAGTAAAATTTTGCTGAAAAAATGCATTTACAGAAAATTCAAATGAATGTATTCAAATAATATTTATACCGTACGTGAATAACATCATTATACGTGTGAGGAATAAAAATATTTTTAATACTCTCGAAAGTTTTTAAATTATGTCAAATTTTATGCAAAAACATGATTTTTTAAAAACTAAATTACTTTTGTTTCATAAAAAAGCAATAAAGTACATAAATAAATACACATAGATTTTATTTTAATTCAAAACACAGGTATAGTTAAATAAAACATGTTCTGAAAATTTCAATTCAGTATCTTAAAAATATTTTGAGTAGGGGTGTACTTCCGGTTTACTAATTACGCTATAACTTTGCTTCTAAATATCGTAGAAATAAAACTAGAGTGTTTTTTGGCATCTTAAATGCATGGGCTATAAGATAAAAGCATAAAATCAATTTCGAAAATGTCCCCCAAAACGACGAATTTTGGGTAGTCACATACCTTAATTTTAGGATCAATTTCATCAGAGACAAATGTGTGTACCCTATCACACTTTTCTATGAATTTTTTTGCAATCAAGAGTCAAATTGCTTGTTGAGTTTTCATCAAAACCAGCAACTGTATTCCAGCTAACTTGCAGCTATATTTACTCTTGTTCTCCTTCATTGAAGAAAAAAAATTACTCACAAATGTATGTTGACCAAAATATAAATAACATTTTCTGTCTACTTTGTTTTCAGATAGTTTTGGAGAGCTGCATGTGATCCGCAGGCTGATTGGTTGCCCACCCCTGGCCTGGTAGACATATGATTTGGCAACTCATCCACACCCTTCTTACGTCCAATGAATAAATGCAGCATTTATCAAACTGCAGGCGGGGGGGCGTGATAACCCTTCAAAAGGGCTCGAATATACCAAAAAATCCAAAATTAAAGATTATTTAAAATATTATAATTTTGCTGAAAGGAATCAAAACAAAATCCTTTTTGACATAATAAATAATAACATACACATTTAAACTGATTAAATATACTTATAACTTTATCACTACTGTACAATGCATTTGATAATAAAATTATCAATAACAAACGAAGAGCAAGTTTGATAATTAACACTGGCTCCCATGGGATTGTCATATACAAAAATTATATTCAAAATTTAATACTTATTTTGATAATGTGTGCGGTTATGATCTTAATTTTTCACCATTATTATATATATTATAAATAAAATAAAAGTTATAACATCCATTTTAGAAGGTTAAAATATTAAAACATCTTTATTGCGTTCAATTTGTTACTTTATTATTATTTCCCTAGCTGGGTTTTACATTTCTAAGGAAACTCACTAAGGTATCCGACTACCCTAAAATTGTGAATTTTGCCAAAAATTAAAAATTTTTTTCATGATTTTATTTTAGGGCACCTTATTCGCTTTATAAATATACCAAATTTTTTGTTTTCCGTTCACTAGAACAAAAACTATAAGTGTTTTAGTAAGAGCAGATGTCATTAATTTAAGCAAGATGTCATACTTTAAAACGCGTTTTACTCGAAATGTGATTTTATGAAATTAATCAAACGGGGTCAGCGATTGCTGAAAAAGTGTTGTACATTATTAATTGTGAATTTTTTTTGTGAGTTATGTATAATAGTAGAATTGTTTTAACGATCAGATTTATCAATCACTGTTTTATTAGAAAATTTACAGTCCCTTATGTGAATATAATCACTGTTTTTTTAAGCATTTTCATATAGTAACCGAGATAAAGTGCTCTAGTTTATTTAAAAAAGAAAATATCACCTATCCTAAAGGTCATTTCAAAAATGAATATGATAGCAACACAGGGTGAAAAAAATTGAAAATTTATTCATAAGCCTTTGGTATAGAATGGATCGCATGATGATATTTTTTGTCAATGTTTACTTTTTTTCCATTTTAAAAAAACAATTTCTTTTTCTCTTATTAATTTTAGCACTTTTTTTCTTAAAATGCACTGAACAAATCTAAAAATAACAAAAAATACCCATTTGTCCATTTTTTTAAATAAAAAGTTGTTGCAACCAGTCGGATACCTTAAATCCATCATCAGATTCTTTCATTGCTAAATACAAAAGGATAAAAGACTACTAATCTGAACTTAAAAATATAGACATAAATTATTTCTCTGACAAATAGAACTAAATACACTACTCCCAACGATAGTTCTGTTGAAAGAGGAATAACATATACCCGACTCATCTGCCTTCCTTCATCCATCAACACCTGTTACTACACGGTTTATAATTAATGTGGTATTGTATCTTTAGTATCACAAATTACATTATTTTTGGATTCGATACAAAATATTGTATGGAGGGGGGGACGATGAAAATTATGATAGAATGTTGGGTCGAAATACTGAAAGTTTGAGAAACACTGATGTAATTGGTATTAATATACTGTGTGAAATAATTAGTCTCTCTCAATGGTCTAAATTCATGTAACATCATCTCACATAAAGTACGTCAAATGCAATCACGTGTTTCCAGCCAATCAGTTCACGTCCTTCATGTTGCCAACTTTGTCTTTTACACAAACCTTCTTTTAAAAGTTATGAATTTGTCAACAATAATATGCACATAGATGAAAGTACACGATTTAAAGTACATGTATAATGTAAGATTTTAAAAAAATTATAATTTTTTTTGAGAATTTTAATCTTTAACATCTCTTTTATCAAATTTGAAATTTTATCTAAATTTTACTGGTAAAACAGCAAGCGCAAATCTTAAGCCAGTTTTAAATTCAACGGTAACACATGATTGCAATTACCACGTGAACTTCATGAATTTAGTCCATTTCAATGGAGTTGCATCTTGTTTCATGTAGATGCGTCAAAAAATGTATTCGAAAGTATTTAGATTCTCAATGAATTTGAATGGAAATATGTAAATCCTTTTTTTTACTCATTCTGGCAGAGACCCTATTAAAAAATTGGTAACGAATTCATACAAATATTAGTTTTGTGTCACATTTCGCATGTTGCGAGTATTGATTACAAATTTTGTATAAATATATTTGTGCTTTACTCCTGCAATATATCTCTTATGAGAAAAAAACTACCAAAAATATTTATTACTATTAAAGAAGTGTTCCATATCTAGTGAGTTACAACTACTATGAATGATGTACACACTATTGTCCATCCAAAATGCAACACCAAAAAGGGCAAGTCTTATAGAAGTTAAATTTATTAGATATAGCACACAAAAGTTAACTGATTCAAAATACAACCCTGTATAAGGTACAGAATACGCTGGAATCAGTATTAAGAATAGGTACCACAGTTCACAATAACCGCTGCTTCACGCATATGCATTATATGGAGGATGCCTTGGAGAGAGAGAGAGGAGACAGAATGCATTATAGGAGTGTGACAGCACACACCACACCTGGTTAATCTGGTATAGTAGCGTGCAGTGTATGTCAAATCCGTCGTTTCCTAATTGACTCACGTGTTCCACAGGTAGATAGAATAAGCAGGCAAGGCAGCATTGTAATCTGCTGTACGAAGAAATCTTACAATTTGCGTGACAAGTACGGTCTTATGTTTTACTTGTTACGTACGATCATACGTTTTACGTGCCATGAACGGACTTACATTTTGCGTGTCTGTAAGTAATTTCCAACAAGTCCTGAAGGTCATGGAGTCCTGCAGGATCAAACCCTTAGGAATAAAGATCTGATTGTTCATTTTACCAGCAATGCATGCAAGGGAATGTAGAAGCACTACCCTAAGCTTAATACCAGAGGCAGCACCACTATTGTAATACATGACAAAAACAACTTCTCTTTAAGGTATTATCTCTACACTCTAATTCGAACATTGTTAAATTGCACAAATAATTTTGGTGTGTTGAAACCATATTAGGTCATTCATATACACTCATGTCCATAAATTAAGGATAATGAAGTTCAGGCAAAGAAAGAGACAAGATCAAAACAAATTTGACTTATTTGTAAAGTCTATTTATTAAACAAAAGGTAAAGAGAAAAAAGATGCTATATGTTTGACATAATTAATAAAAATTGCGATTTTTACTCCCTGGAGCAAATTTCAAAAAAATACTATTTACAAAAAACAGTATAACATGGTTAGTATGATGGTTAATACGGATATGTCTCCCGGACGATGCAATACAGGCCTTACAACGCCTACGCATGCTGAGTATCAAATTATCAATCTGATCTCGGGGAATATTACACCACTCATCAAGCAATGCCCTCCGAAGTTCTGGTAGATTGGTGGGAGGGGGTTGATGGGCTACAATTCTCGGCCAAGCATATCCCACACATGCTCTATTGGATTCAAGTCCGGTGAGTATGCTTACCAATCCATACGGTGATATCCTCCGATTGAAGGCATTGTCTACAATGTTTGCACGGTGAGGATGGGCGTTGTCATCCATAAACAGAAATTCAGCACCCATGGTGCCCCGAAACAAACGAACATGTTGTCCCAGAATGACATCCGATAGATGTGGTCTGTCATCGTTACACTCTGAACATGCAGGTCAGCTCTGGAACCAATAACAATTCCTCCCAAACGAACCATCCTACACCTCCGTAACGGTGTCGTTAATGGTGTTCTCTTGGTGGTAACGGGTACCTGGCGCTCCATATGAAAGTCCGACGAGAATCAGACGGTAAACTAAACCTGGACTCGTCGGAAAACATCACACAAGACCACTGTTGCTGTGTCCACAATGCATGCTCTCCACTCCAGGTTAATCGCAGGTGAAGTGAGTTGCGGTAAGGGGAACACATCTGACAGGCCTACGAGCATATAGACCAATATGCCCTAAGCGTCTGTACACAGACTGCCTTGAAACTGTCGTAGCGGTAGCTGAACAGAGCTGACGAGATAGGTCTGATGCTGTGCTCGGCTTTTTATTTTGCAGTAACTGCCAAATAAATGTCCTCATTCAGCGTTGTAACTTGGGGTAACTTGTGCTGTAACATCTACTCACATTACCATCAACTTGGAATCGTTGCCAAAGCCTGGAGATGACTCTCTGTGCAATTCCAAGTTCCTCGGATACTTCCAGCTGGGTACGGTCACATTCCAGTCGTCCGATAATGCTACCACTTAAAAATCATCCAAATGCTTCCTTTGTGCCATAACTATGCGGTTATTGCACTGAAAGGCTTTTAAAGCGTTTCTGAACAATTTTACTTCTTTGCCAACATTCCATATATTCCCCTCTCTTACACTCTCTTCATTGTGACGTACTATTCGCGCCATCTGGTGGTTTCCTGTAATTTGAATATTCGTTTTCAAAGATGTGTGTGATAATTCTACAGGTGAAATTTTTATTTTAGAGTTCAATTTTTGTGTGATTCTGAATCATCCTTAATTTATGGACATGAGTGTAAAACCACACTCCAAGGGGGAAAAAAATTCCAAAATTCCACGGCATTCAATTCTCTTGTTGTACAGTTTATTAGTGGTATTATAAGAATCTGTCATGTATATACTAATTACTGAAAAGTGTATCCAGTCATGGTATACACCCATTGTTACTTTTCCATGATTTAAAAGGTTCTCTAATGCCTAAAATCTTTTATTGCCTAAAATTAAAAGTATTAATCTTATTACGGCCTTAAAGGGTCTTATTATTGTTGTTTTATCAATATATATATGTAAGGATAATTATCCTTACATAAATATATATAACTAGCTTTTACCCGTGGCTCCGCTCGCGTTGATGTCTTTACATAACTGTCAAAGTCGTAATAATTATCATTAAAAAGTAAGTAATATAATATGGTAATTTTTCTATTGCTTGACGAAAACCAATAAAATTTAAAAATTCTAAAATTGATCTTAGTTTCAAAAAATTTAAAATGTAATTTATTATAATAATTAACAACAAAAATTCAATAACTTAAGCTGTTAATATTTTTAAAAATCGAAAGTATCTACGTTTAATATATAATTTCTCTTTAAAAGAGCTCAAAACAGAACTGTATACCATATTATATGTTCTTCCGTCATTTGCAAATATGTGAAGATTTGGGCATTGGGCACACCGATCAGGCTACATATAGTTGGCAATGGTAAAAACATTGCTTTTCCAAATGCACCCCTGCTACCTGAAATGTTAGCTTTGTTAACAGCAACATTTAAACTGGGGATATTGTAATCGTTTGAGTTGAAACGTTAGGTCATTGGAGGTACTTGGAATTCGAGGTATGATAACACTATCCCTTTTCATGACATACGTTCAAATATTGGCACCAAGTATATTCTGCATCAGCTTTGTGATCCAAAGCCTCGTTCCTTTACATAGTCGTGGAACATCGAGATTTTGCATAACTGGTACATTTAGTTTTAAGGGGATGGTGGACCTTTGAAATTAATTTCTTAATGTGTTATCTTAATTAGCTGAAATTGGAATCAATATAGTAGATGAGCACTATAATTCACAATTTAAATATTTTTAAAAATAAATAAATTATAATTTAATTTTTTTTAAACTTTTTAATTTTCAAAACCTTTTTAAAAAATGCTCCTTGCGCGTTAGTTTTTTAAGATATTTTCTTAATTTTTGTTTTATATGTATATGAACTATAACTAAATATATCTGTGCATGTATTTTAAATTCAGAATAAAATTTGATGAAAAAAAGATACATTTTCTATACAATATGAAATATTTCACCAACTATCACACATTCAAGGTAAGCAAAACAACGTAAAATATAATCCGTTAAATTTTTTACAAAACCAATGCACAAATTTGTGAATTATATCATTTTTTATAACTTGTGAATATTTTAAGGAGATACGATGAAATATGAAACGCAAGGAGCATTTTACGTAATCATGAAAGAGAAAATTCACGAACTGAGAAAAACACATTTTAAACATTTATGTGTGTAATAAGAAATAATAAAACAAAATTTTACATAATTACTTACCCTTACATGAAAATCAAACATATAAGAGATTATTACAGTAGAAATCTAATAAATATTTTAAAATTTATTATATTTAGTTATAAATTGAATAATTCAAGTTATAGCATCCGCAAAGCTGATATTTATAAAATAAAACATAGCGTGGCAATACATTCACTTAAAATTTACCAGCACAATATGATAATCCTTCAGATTTTATACTTTTGTTTTCTATTGTATTAGAGATTTTTCACTTCTTAATTCTTTTGTCTTTGCAGTTTGAAAAGTTTTAATTCTACTTTGCGTTAATCGGCAGTCATCTCTCATTTCACTAATTTGCATCGAGGGTATGGAAGTGTTTTGATGCACGTTTCTCAAGGTAAATAGGGATCCAAAATTAAACTCACTTACTGATGTTACAACAGATATTTCCAATCTTTTCTTTGATTGGAAACTTTCTTTATGGCAGTGACTCCAGATAACACTGGTGCAAACATTCATTTGCATTTTGACTTTACCTGAAGTACACCGGACAATATCTCGTTGCTTGCTAATCTCTGGTACACAGGGAGAATCTTCATAACAACCTCCTCAGTTAATTTTGTCTTCATAACTGAATGACTTTGAGGGAATTCTCCATTCGCGAAAGCTCTTTTATAAAAACACCAAGAAAGTTTGCCATCAGGACATTTGTTGTGTTTCGGTTTGGTGTCTGTGGAGGAACAATGATAAAGTGTGGCATATATTGCACTTTTCATTTTTTCTACGTCATCGCAATTATCTTTAATGGCTTTTCTGTAAAAGTTAGTTAACTTAACTATTGTGGTTTCTTTTAAACTACCAACCTTTTTGCCTCCAATACAAACACCTTTGCTTCGCCACTCTTTCAACTTGCTGCGTAAACCAGTTCCTAAGCGTTTTGAAATATGGTTGATACATTCTTCTTTTTTAATTTGTTTATCTTTTCCGTAAATGTTCAGCGATATCAGACGTTGGAATGTTTTGAATCTCCGTCTGATAGTATGCAAGTGTAGCACATATTGCACTCCTTGATGGATCTTTGCCACAAAATTGCAGCAGCTTCCATTTCCATACTAGACGAGGAACCTGTATGATTTATCTGACATTCAGATTTGTGACCTTCATACCAAATTGCAAAATCGGGACTATCCCTCGAAAGGTATCTTACTGCAGCAGTACATTCCGTACAATACTTTGACAGTATTTCATAATCTATTACTAAGCCTGTCAATAAATCAATTACAACTCCTATCCCGTACAGTGATTTATATCCCTGCTTTTGCCAAGATCCATCAAATGACACAGTTATGTCTAAAACACCAGTTTCCTTACCTTCATTGTTCAATTCAAGATGTTGCTTCCTAACTATATTTCTCGCAACTTCGAGGATCTGAAGTTTCAAATCTCTATTTTCTTCGGACAAAATTTTAATGTACTTCGAAAAGATTTTTTGTCCATTGTATTCATACCAGTCACTAATGAAAATAGTTCCAATCCTGCGTGACCTTTCCAAGTCTTAAAAAAGAGGAAACCACTTTTTTGTTAATGTCAACAAACTTTTTGTCTTTTACACGTGCACTTGAAAATGAGGAATTCAATACTGTCTCACAACTAGAGCAAACCAATTCTAGTTTTGATGCCATGCCCAGCTGCGTTGTTTTTATAATATTTAAATTATTCATATTACATTCAGGGCACTTTACAGTTGACAGTAAATTCTTCCATACATTTGTATCAACTAATACATAAGTTGGATCATTTTGTTCACTTATCACATGTTCTGCAGAAGTGTGTGAGCTTAGAAGAGACAGCTTTCTTTCTGTTGCTGCATTCAGTTCACTAGAATTTAATGGGTAAGTGTTTACTTCATTATTTTCATAATTAGAGGACACATTACCACTTGCATCAGGGTCATTTTCATGTAAACTTTGATGCTCCAGTTCTATTTCTCCAGAGGCCCATCTCTTCTTTGCTTTTAGCAAAGCCTGCATTTTACGTTTTGATGGCCTTCCTTTTGGAACATGATATCGAGAACTAATTCTGTGCATTGTACAAATACTGTTGGAATGATTAATTTATCAAGAAAATTATAATTGAGTATTCAAATGAAAGAAAGGAAAACTGAAAAAAATAGACCTACAATTACGTCCGAAACGACTATGTATGTTGTGTTATAACAGATGTGAAACAGGCGCGCTAATACGATGTAAACAAAAAAAGCAGAAGTAGAAGTTGAAGTTCCTATCAGAATCCTTCTTCATAAAATATGCGATGAAAAAATAACAATTGAGGCTAAGCATATGCTAGAAACTAAATATGAATAGTTCTTGTTTACATTCAAATGACAGGGCCACGCCCATTTAAATAGTCGATGGCACCATGTTTAATTCTTAGATTACTCATAACTCAGTAATAATTAGTCAAAATGAAAAAAATCTTTGACAGAATCATTCTCTGAAATAAATAGAATATTATTAGTATAAAAAATAAAAATCGCAATTTTGACCAAATTTTGAGATTTGAAGGTCCACCATCCCTTAATTGAAGTTTATGTGAGGGTACACCCGAAAGTTTAAGTGAAATTTAGAACTCCGTGGGATATGAAGTACTTTGTTCTTTAATCATGATTATTAGCCATGACTTTAGCCATGATGAGCCAGTTCTTTAGCCATAAATATTTCTTCATTCCCCCCTCCCCACACGTCGTTTAAATTTTCAATGTTGATTTTATGAACAATATCATTGTTAGGGACCAATATTGATCTTGAGCGCAATCACTGACCCCAATTTAAATTTTGTTGCAAGCCCGGGTAAATTTGAGCAATACGATTTACATCATTTTCTCTTCTACATTACAAAATTCTTTGGAAGTAAAATATAACTCCAGGCATTTGCGTCCAAACATCCATAACCGATTTTCAATTGCGTCTCTGCATAATGTTCCAAATCTACGTCATTATGAAGATGCACTCTCATATTTGTTTTCAGACTCAATTTTTCAAATTTTGCTCATAAGCTTGATGATTTAATAGAGACTGATTTCATCTGCGACATGATTACAGGGGTGTTTTTGAAAATTCACCAGCCAATATATAATAAAGTACCATTCGTCCTATAATATCTGTACTATCTCGTAAATCCTGAAGAGTCCGATTTAACGCTTCTATAACTTTCTTGTGAGACATTGTTACTTTCATCCCACACTAAAAGCTTGCATTATGGAAGCATCCTGCTTGGGAGCTATTTTTTCTGAAATTTCAGATGAGACATCTTCAAATGCAAGATTAAGCGATAATTTTAAAACGGAATTTGCAGTACGAACCATTGGTCTGTAAAATCGCGGCTATACCCGAAGAAGCCATAGCAATACTATCTTCTGGGTTTTTCTGATGGTCATTAATAATAGTTAAGCAAAAATGCTTTTCTGGTTCATCTAGGGGTGTCGAGAAAAAAGAGTGCACCATTGCCGGATTCTATTTTGCGTAACACTTGTTGGAAAACGTGACTTTTTCTGGAGTTAATTGAGGATAAACTGTGTTACTTGATGTTGCAATGCTATAAAATCTTAGTTTAATTCTCAAGCAATTTCATTATCGAAGCCATTTCCGTCGACACGTCTAGGAATAATCATTCCAAAATCATGTAGCTTCTTCCCAACCATTTTGAAAACCTTTATTGCGTTTCGTTGTAGATGTGTTGATTGAAAGGCATATGCTTGTATTTGCTGCAAAATATCTCCGCCATGTAGTCTTTGTACTTTTCCAAAAGATTTGAGGATTAGAGAAAGACCGGAGATGAAATAAGTATTGCGTAAAGCTCCCTAATTTTATTCGGCGAGTGACATTGTTGGCTTCCTCCATAGTATATTAGTATATCTTCAAAGTAATTCTTCCACGTAAAATATCTAGGTTCAGCTAAGTGAAAAATTTTGTACAAAATATGAATATTGTATAAGTTAGATTTTAAAAAAATTCAAAGTGATAAACATTAAAAAATCAAAACTTTTTATGAAACTGTCAATTAATATTACCATAAAGTTTTCAATATCACGCGCGCAATTCGCTAAAACTTTATTTCGTTTCCCTCTTTAAAATGTGGTAGAAAATTTGCATTAAAATATCTGGGTTTGTCGAATAGAGAATTTCTTAGCCAACTTGGCGATATTTTCAAAGTTTGAGTTTGACATTTAACAAACGTAACGAATAAAAACGTATACGTTTAATAAAAAACCATTTAAAAATTGCTTTTTGTAAAGATGCTAAATTACACTGTGCTTCAATTCACTGTGTTATAAATGTGAGAATTTCCCATTATTGACCAAATGCATAATTTTGCGCCAACTTGGTGGGGAGTAAGCAAAGT
>BMAO01036761.1:0-20860 GCA_019973975.1 Trichonephila clavata | reverse complement strand
CTAATCCAGTTAGTTATCAATGGCCTTGAATGACAAGTAAGGGCAAGTCATTCCATGTCCTTTTATCTATGTCTCAATTCATCAATAATACTGACTAAAGAGTTGTGGCGCCCCATTATTTTAGTAACCCATGACCAAATGTTTTCCATAGGTGAGAAATCTGGAGAACGTGCTAGGCAAGACTACAGTTGAACACCATTTGAGAGAAGGCAGGTCAGGACCCGACGGGAAACATGTGGTCTTATGATATCTTGCTGAAAGGTGACGCTTCCGTGATCATGAAGAAAACAAACATGGATCAACAACTTGTCTGACTTGTCGAGAAAATGCTGTATTTAAAAAATGTAAATTTACTCGTCATTATACCACTAAGCACAAATATTTCTGTGGCTCTTTTTCTTGAAGGTCTCTTTCAAGAAGAGATAAATTGGCTTTCTAAAAATAAAATATTCGCAAAATATTTGGAGGACGGTGGCTTTGGATCGTCGATTAAGGAAATCAAAACTGTTCCATAGCAGGCTAAAAAATACATAAAACCTATTTTTTGCGAGATGAGTTTGATAAAGTTTTAATATTTTGATCATTTTTGCTCATTTTAAATGTTGTGACGGATCTATACGGTTCCTTCAATTAACGCCTTGGGGATTCCTTTTAGACCATCATTCTTTCAACCAACTTTCTCCGAGGAAAGAAAGCGTGATTATGCAAATGAAGTTTAATATATATTTTTTCGCGAGTCTTGAAGGTTAGTGAAGTGAATATTGAAGGTTAGTGAAGTGAGGATAGCTTGGATGTGAAGTGAACAGAGGAGAAGCTAGCAACCCGGCAGTAGTAGATAAACGTAAACAGTGTACTACGCGAGAAGTTGGAAATCCGGAAAATGCTTAGTTACACTATGGGAGAAGTGTTTAAAGCCACGTCTAACAGGTTAAAGGGTTGCAAGAGTTCAGGTACAGTTAACTTTTTTCAAGTAGAAGTAAGAGAGTTAAATTATTAGCGCGATTCTGATGTAAAACAAGCTTCGTATAATTTATCGTAAGGATAGATTTGCATGATCGTATATATTATCCCCACGCTATCTTGCCTCACCTTCGTCATCTAATTGATCAAATTTATCTTAATTAGAGTGTTATTTGTGTCTGTGTTGAATATAGAGATAAATAAATCAATTGAGTTCATCATGTCGTCTAATCATTTAGTTCCTCCCATACATATAGCCGGGTCACAAGGAATAAGGAATGTACATTCCTTACATTGTCCTTCATCTTACAGCACCCCTTTCCTCCATTAATCCTCATGTAACCGCCCGTGTGAAATAGTTATCATGTATATGTGGCCTGGTAGAATAAAAGGTTAAGTACCTCTGATTCAGAAAGAATAAGAACCGGATGAAGTATACTCCTAAATTTACTACGAATAATTATCTTTCTCGGTAAATTAAATATTTAATACTCGCCGAATAAAAGGGAAAACTATTTCTTCAATGGTCATTTTTAATACGAAATCGTTCACTAGTTTGAGATTCCTCAAAAAATTTATTCTTTCATCAATAGATCAAGCAAGAAAAAGCAAGGAAGAAATAATATGATCGCTTTCTAAGTCCCTGTCTTTTTAGTTAATATTTATTCATATTTTTTAAAAACACCAAACACTTAGAAAAATCATTCAATTTCCCTGCATAAATATTTTTTTTATTTTATTCAGATATTTATTATAAAAAATATTTGCATTTTAAATATTTTAGTAGAATATTTTAATTCATGTATCATAAATACACCATTTTTAAGCCTTCAGCTGAAGATATGAGCTGAATATATTAATGTTAAATGCGTTATAGTATTTTCATATTCAGTTTCCATTTTAGCGTGTTTGTAGAAGATAAAAACAATTTTAACAGTAATATTCGTATTTTAGAAACAGTTATACAATATGATCCAGGATATTAGTTCGGTTTAAATAAGAATAAAGTTTTTCAAAAAGTATTATGTCTCAAATTCGTTGAAATCTAGAAAGGCACTTTAGTGTTGAATTTTGAATCAGAGAATATTTCCGTGTAAACATTTATGGGATGAATTTTTTCGAACTAATTACAATTCAAAAAATAAAAATATTTAAGCCATCGAATAACGAAATGATTCTACGATCTATTTCTTTTCTATGTTGTTTTCAATAATTAGGAAAATATTAACAAAAAGCCTTTAAATTTCCTGTTTTTAAGAAAACAAATTAATTTTTTTCTTCTAATAATTAAGTAGAATTTCAAAAAGTCTATGTTTTTCTTTTCAAATAAACATATTTATATGAATAATATATATTTCATCATTTCTTCGCTTCAAGACTTTTAAATTCGTCAGGTATTTCAAACCAGCAATTTATATTTAAAAAGTGAATTTTTCCCTTTTTTACAAGATGAAATACGTAACATGGCTTTATTTCTCATACGCTGAAACATAAATATTTCCGGTGCTTTGAAAGAATAAAAAAATATTTTGAATTCACTGTCCAAAAATGGCTGATTGAAGGGGAACTTATGAATCGTTCAGGCAAAGTGCACAAAAAAGAATTTTTAACAGAATTGAATATTTTGATTTCTTCAGTATGTACTTAAATATTCTCAAAAAACCGACATTTTGGTTTGAAAAATCTAAAAAAATTATATTTAATGAATAAAATTGTGATTTCTAATATTTTTTTAATGTTTTCCTAAACATGTCTCAAAACTTAAGAATATTATAAATACATAAATTTTGCTTACAGAGAGACTTTTTGAAATACAGAATTAGGAAATAAATGCACAATTTATGTTTAAATTAAAAATATCTTAAATGCCAACATTTTAGTAGTTTGAGTAAAAAATTAAATGCAAAATTTTAAAAACACATTTAATTTTCAAAGCAAATTCATAACATAATTTAATTTTTTATTCACGTTATATATTTGCACCTATGTTTTATTAATTAACTTTTTCCATTGAAATAAATGATAAATATTAAAATTTTACTTTTTCTCATCATTTCTTTGAAATATCTTCATAAAACAAGTTTTTTACGCAGTTTTCTTGAAACAGGTCAACAAAGTAAACTAAATTACTTGGCAAAATAATTTAAAATTCTTTACATTCTTTAATTTTTTTTATTAAAGAAATACCACGAATCTGCATATAATAATTTAAATTTTTTTCCTGGGATTGAGTTCTTTAAGTAAAAATTATTTATATACTTTATTTAAAAAAATAACGGATAGTACATTAACTTTTCCTATGCTTTTGTGCATTTGCTTACTTATCCAAAGTATCAAATGGTTTCTAATTAAGTTATACAGTGTTAGTTAAATGGCCTTTCCCCGAATATGCAATGTTTATTTTTTGTTCAAAATTTTAAGGGAAACTCTAAAATAAAAATATTTTTAATATAAAAACAAAGTTTTTCGTTTTTTCCACTGAATGAGTTTTTACAGTTCAATTTTTAAAATATTTTTAAGCACGTTTGCTTTAAAATCAGTTTGAAGTCTATATTAAATTTAGTTATAATTCATAGAAATACACTAGTAATGTTTATCTTTGAGTAAGGTAAAAAGATATATAAAAATAAATAATAACTCTGTCTCACAAACATAAATGTTTCGGAATTATTTATATATACGTTGTTTTAAATGATTACTGCAGTTAATTGAGAACTGCTAGAATATCGTCATAAATTATCGCACACGATAAGAATAAATAAAAAATTGTTTTTATTATTTAGCAAACTCCTCCATTCGAAAAAAATGACTATTAGATGATTTTTGTTATGGGGTGATGGCTAACTTATACATTAGAATCTCTGAAATTGAAACTGTATTCAAATATTAAACCATCAATTAACAAAAATTCTCTTTCCTCCTTGGATTCTCTTAAGTGTATTTCTTCATCCAACAACATAATCGTCGAGTTTCAAAAGAAACTTAAAAGCCTAAAAGATAAAAACATCTCTATAGATTCTGCATTTGTTCGCGGACACACGGGCGTTCTTGGAAATAAGCGGGCTTATTGGCTTGCAAAGATTGCAACCAAGCACAAAATTGAAATTGCCTTTAATATTCCTAAATCATTTTACAAGAAGATTATGGAGGAAAGAGAATGGTGAAGTCATGGAACCAAGAATATCTCACATCAAATAAAGAGAGCGTAACAAAGAATTTTTTTCCAACCATTAATAAGAGACTGTCTTGCAGCATCATCTTTATACTAATTACAAAATAACCGAATTTCTAACTGGTCATGGCAACTTTAAAAGCTACTTGGATCAAATTTAATTTAGTTCCGTCATCTTCCTGTGATTGTGGTATTGGTGGCGAGGAAATTGTAGGAACGTGTGCTCCTTCTGTGTCCTAAATTTGAAAGAGATCAAAATATCCTAAGACTGGCGTTCAAGGGTCTTAATATAAATTGGCTTCCGAATCTGCAGCAACTTCTTCCCACCAGAAGTGCTTTTAAAAAATTATGTGAATTTGTTGTAAATATTTGTAATCCTTCATAACCTCAAGGGATTTTTCCTTCATTCCTTTGTAATGTGCGATTAATACTTACTTTTGTGATTCCTGTGTGATATTTTGTGATGCACGGGGTTTATAATTGTTTCCAATTAAAAAGAAATCAAAACACAAACATAAAATATTAAAATGAAACATATAATATGATCTTAACTTGTATTTATTGCCAGTATTATACTAAAATTCTTTCATATATTTTTTAAAAATTAGAACAGTATAAAGCGCGTACAACCACTGCAGTGAAGGTAAATGTTTCATGAATACCAATTAGGGCGTGGTATTCAAATGATTTGAAACTCCGAATTAAAGCACATGAATGTGCTGAGCAGCATTCTATGTAAGACTGATCTAGTTATATAAATAGCGAACCGTAGCAGGAAGTTGAAAGATGTAAATGGCTGTTTGCCAGTGGAAAACCTGTCATGAAAAATCGTTACACCCATAAGGCGGCAAAGGGCAAGAAACAGATTTTGAACGTGGTTGAATATTAAGTCACCGTGAAGGGGAATTTTCTTACGAGAAATAATAGCTCGGTTGGAGTGTAATATAAAAACAGTGACATGAATGCATGACAAGAACACTGAAGATAAGCAGACATGTCGAAAATCTGGTAGAAGACTAAATCAGATGAAAGTTTATGTCAGCACAGAATGACAAGCAATTCATTCTCATATCAGTGATAAACCATGGTGCGTCCCCTGAACATCTGGCAAAACATTTTAACATTATTTCAGGTCTATCATTGTTTTCTCCAACAATTTGTCAGCGTCGGTTTCAAAGCGATCTGTGAGGAACAATACATTTATACTGGATCTCTTCGATGAAAAGTCATTGGCACCTAAGCCTACAAGGAACCCATTAATATAAGGTTGGAATGCTGATAAGCACAAGTCATCTTTTACATTTCTGTAATTGGAGTTACAATGGCATCCATATCTTCCGAAGACCATTAATTAAAGTTATACCAGTCGAAAGCCAAAAGTTATGGTTTGGAATGCTGTTGGATATCATGTACGATCACAGTTAAAAGCAATATCAACAACCACCGGTACATCAGAGACGTCCGGGAACTAGAAGTCATACCTTTCTTTCGAAGCATTCTTGGGACAGCATTTAAATGAAGTCAATATGTTAAACGAAATGTTCGAGATTTATTTCCAGAGTGGCACATGCAGCTTCTTTCCTAAAACTCGTCGGTAGGCTTATCGCTTGTGATACGAGTCTCATAGCTAATGCGGATGAACATTGGAATTGAATAGAAGCAATATGGAATGATCTTCATAAGTACATATTCAAAATTTATTTGATTATATGTCAAGTAAAATAGAAGCACTAGTTACAGTGCAAGCTGGCTTCCCAAACAACTAATTTCTGACATTTAATCCTATTAACTTGATTTGCATATTTAATGGTATATTTGTGAGCAAGTTTCAATAAAACCTAACAACTTTTTTATAGTTTTAATGAGTTTCCTCCCATATTGTATTGAATGGTAACAAGATAGTCGATTTTTGCCAAGTCTGCTACTGCTGACACTTTGCTGGGTAATACTTGTCAAACTTTTGCTGAACTATCCTCTATTAAAAGGTTAGAACTGAATGCATTTTAGAGAACACCCCCTGCTCACCCTTGGTATTTTTCGAAAACACCTCGTTGATCAGCAGACTGCTCTGTCGCACTTTTTTAGTGGCCACATCAAGTCTCTGACTTTTCAACAGGGCCGGAAAGTCTTCCCAGAATGTCCTAGATGTGAGGCTGATCAGGCATCTCCCTGTCATATTCTGAATTGTTTGAGTTTTTCATAAGACGAAATTTTAGGAAATCCTATCTTATTTTTGGATTTTTGGGAGATTTTTGGTTTTATGGAGATGGTGTAACTCAGCTACACCATCTGGGATAAGAAACAACAACAACTTCTTTATAGTGTTGCAACTCTATATCTATGTCATTTCAAAATATATAACACAATGCGTTTATTAATCTTGGTATTATTTTTGCAGAAAATTCTGCTGTTGCGTTTTAAGAAATTATGTATCTCAAGCTCTTCGACCGCAGAGGCTTAACAGTTAACAAAACAAAAAATTCAAAAAAAAAAAGAAAGAATCAAGGATATTTTTAATAATGCATTAAAAGTAAATTTCTTAAAATATCTATTAATGAAAATTAACACATACAAAATTTAAAAGGAAGATGATTCTTACGGTTTATAATTAAAACCGTATTGTAGTTTTAGCGTGGAAGTACGTATTTATTGCATTCAAACATTGTAAATGTATGGGAGAAGCGGAATGAAAATAGTGATTAAAATTGGAACACAAATATGAGTTGGGACACAAATAGTTTGAGAAGAACTTGTGTAACAAAAAGAATACAGTGTATAAGCATACAATAAAATGATGCATTTCATTTTTATGTCTAGACACGCACTTTTGATAGTCGAATACTAAAATGCAAATTCAATAACTGATAGAAAGTTTCTTAAAACTTATGAAAAGTTTGGGAAAATTTGTAATCTGTTGATAGGTACAAAATGTAAGCTATATAACTTATATCTGCTTTCAAAGCATCCAAGAAACCATGAATATATAACTTTTGAGCATATGGATCATTTACATTGTAAATTTAAGACAGTTCTAGTGAATCCAAAAGTAGTGGTAACAGTTTATTTTTCTTTAAATTCAAAATATTTGAAAAATCATTTGTTACGTATTTAGATTACGCTACCTGTACAGAACACGTACCTGTGATCCTGTACTCTTCCTGCACCTGTAATCCTTTACACTCATAATACTGTACGCCAGTGCTTCTCAAACTTTAAATGTTTGGGACCCAATATTCAATCAGAGTTTTTGTCGCCCCTCCCTTCCGTACAATAATAATGTGTTGAATACAATACAATACAATACCATACTTTGAAGCAAAAGCTACAGTTACGACTTTAACCTCTTAAGTGTCACCGTTGTATATAAACATCTCGCTCAGTCAAAGCGTTAAATGCCCTGGACGTATAAATACCTCTTTCCGAAGTACGATCTTTTCTGTGCACTTCAATCCATAAAAAAATTTCGAAGGCTTTGGAATGCAACACAAGGGCACTGGCAGTGTTTGCTAAGGTTTTACTAATTTCAGAGAATTTATTTATCGCTAATCACCCCAAACCCCCAATACATCACATACGCGTGCCTACGTGGAAAAAGGTGGTATTGGAGAGCCAATCACATAACTTTAAATTGGCAGTAAAGTAATTAATTTTAAATCGTACAAATTTTCAAGATAAGTGTTAATTTGGCAAGCCGATGGAGTCACTGGTAAATATAAAACCTGTTCTTAACTTACTATTGTTAAATAAATTGTAAAATGCATTGTTCAGTACTGATATATTTATAAGTGTATTGTGTCAGTATAAATGTGTATTTTACTTTTTATTGTGTCAGAATGTATTTTATTTGCTTACTTTTAGTAAATAATTGTTTTTTTTAAATAATCTTTTGTCTTCGACTTTTCAATATGCTCGCGACCCCCTGGTATTGTTATCACACCCTTCTAGAAGGCGCCCCACAATTTGAGAAACGCTACTGTATGCTCAAGGATTTTTTCACCAAATTAATTTCCCTTTCAAACTAAGCAAGTTGATAATAAAACTTTATTTTTATTTTTTATGATATATTTTAGCAGCAATCTCTTTGCTTGAGAGATTTCTTATTCATTTCCAAAATATATGTATTTTCTCTCTTTCCGAAGACTCCAGTGCTTTCAAAGCTGGAAGGAACCCAGGGAGAAGTAATAGTCATAGAATCTAACGGATTAGCTACTTTTTTATAATAATGTAATGTGACTGATGTTTTATCTTGCAGATATTACACAGTCGTCACGATTTGCATTGAACAAATATATGATTATGTGATGTTACCACCAGATACAAATATATTGTTGTTTGTTGTTTCTTATCCCAGATGGTGGGGCTCAGCTACACCATCTCCATAAAACCAAAAATTTCTAAAAAGCCAGAAATAAGGTAGTATTTCCTAAAACCTCGTCATATGAAAAACTCAAACAATTCCGAATGTGATTGGAAGAGGCCTGATCAGCCTCGCACCTATGACACTCTGGGAAGACTTTCCGGCCTTGTTGAAAAGTCAGAGACTTGATTTGACCACTAAAAAAGCACGGCACAGTGGGTGACACCAACGAAGTTTTCCCCCAAAATACCAAGGGTGAGCAGGGGGTATTCTCCAAAATGCATTCAATTCTATTTTTTTAATAGAGGGCAGCTCAGCAAAAGTTAGACAAGTGTCAACAATGGCAGACTTGGCCAAACTATTGGCTATCTCGTTACCATACAATCCAATATGTGAGGGAACCCATTGAAAGTATATACAGTGTCTGAAAGAAAGCCGAACCACAACATCCAGAATATTTAGGCTTGTCATGTCTCCAACAGTTGTCCAACTAGAAAGGTGCTGCATAGAAGCACGGCTGTCAGTTAAAATCCAAATGTCCCTGAAGACAAGGTCAGAAGCAGTGTCAATAAATTCCAATCCCTTATAAATTGCAATAAGTTCAGATCTAAAAACGGAACACAAATATATTAGTCCCTTAGAAGTGATTTGGAAGTTTGGAAATTATAATTCCAGTTTCAGTGTGGTCCACGTCAGTTTCTTTAATTTTAATCAATTCAAAATTCCCTAGAAAAGGGATGCATGTTTTTCACCTTTTTGAGGACACAATATATAAAAAGCTTTTAACTATCTTCTTCGCACAAAATTTAACTTTTGAAAAAATTACTTCAAGTATTTACGAACATATTTGATTAAACATTTAAATTTTTCTTCAATCATATAAATATTCATTAGATTTAAGAAAGATTGCACAAACTGTAACTCAGTACAGGCTTCTCCGGAGCATCTGTTGAACGGTTCGGTTCTTGACAAGGAGAACATGTATTGCAATCATCTTCTTACTTATGATTTTTTTGAGGATTTGCTTATTCTTGGACTCATGAACCTGGCCTAGCCTGCAGCTAGATCAGATGGAATATGTCAGCAAAAACAACAGCGAAAGAGTCAATTTCAGTAGAACTGCCTTCAATGTGTGTTTCTGTTTCTGATTTCAGGAATTAATTATGATTTGTTGTAAATTTGTTATAATTTGTAATTCATTTATTATAATTTGTAGTAGCTGTGGCGGTGTGGATCAGGTGGAATAGTCAGCAACACAAAAAAAACAACGAAATAATCAGCTTCAGTGGAACTGCTTTCAATGTGTGTCTGTGTTTCTGATTTCAGGAATTATGATTTGTAGAAAATTTATTATAGTTTGTAGTAGTCTGCGGCCGCGGATCAGGTGAAATAAGTCTGCAACACAAAAACAAAAACAAAATAGTCAGATTCAGTTGAATTTCCTTCCACGTGTGTTTGTGTTTCTGATTTCAGGAATTAATTATGATTTGTAGTAAACTTGTTATAATTTGTAGTAAACTTGTTATAATTTGTAGTAAACTTGTTATAATTTGTAGTAAACTTGTATAATTTGTAGTAAACTTGTTATAAACTTGTTATAATTTGTAGTAAATTTGTTATAATTTGCAGTAGTTTCAAAGATTTGAAACATCTGATAGTTCTCTATTGTAAATCTGTCCTTATTAAAATGAATGGTTTCTATACAAAGAAATGGTTAAATTCAATCAGGAATCGAAATATCAATTAAAAATTTTTCAACGTTCATTGTATAATATTCCCTCCATTTTTCGCTATACTATATTATTTTTAGATCCAGATAAATATAGAATTTAAGAGACACCTTATATAGAACAAAAATCATTGAAACATTAAAAAAGTACCTACAGGCACAGTAAAAAGAATACTTGTTTTTACAACTGAGACAAAAAAAATTGAGGAAAGTTTAAAAATTTTAAATAAAATTAAAAGGAAAAGGAGAAAAGATTATATTTCTTCTAAAAAAATTTGTAGTCTAATGAATAAAAACCAAGAACATGTTTGCCCTTATTAACAATAGCACGAAATTTCTTGAAGATTTTGTGGAAAATGAAGATAGAGAGATTAAAAGAAGGATATGTAGAAAATTACTCCATAATTAAGTTTTAATAAAACATTGTCACATTTTTATAGAAAAAATAAAAGTTTTTTGTAGAATTAAGAAATTAATCTTGTTAAAATATACTGGTTAGAAAGAAATGAAATCAAAAGATGACTTAAAAAAAACTAATGAAACTCAATGAATGAAGTAAAAAAAAACTAAGCGATTTTCTTATTTTAGATAAATGGTATTATTTGCGAACTTTTTTTTTAAATCACTTCAACATCCAATTTAGGATCTTAACTTAATCAGTTCATTCTCACAAAATATTCTTTTTTTTAAAAAAAAAAATACGCCCCTCAGTAGAAATATTTTAATAAATAAAACTTTAAGAAAAATGTTAAGTCAAGAAGAAGTTAAGGATAAATTGTGTTCTTTCTTATGATCCAATGCAAAAAATCTCATACTATTTATAGCAGCTTTCATCTGAGGAAAAAGACCAGAACTAATGTTCTTTGGAGCATTAAAAAACGTGTCATATAAATTTTTCCGTAAACAGAGCTTCTGCGAGTAATAAAATTCTTCGTAATCGCTTAAAGTACTGCTTTAAATTATAGTATGAAGGATTATGTTTTTCAGCAATCTGAAATCACAAATAGGTGTAGCTGAAAAAAGAGGCAATTTCTTTCTGCCGAACCATTTGTAAAATTGACTTTTCATCAGATTCATAGTGTTGTTTTAAATGTTATTTTGAAATACAAATAGTTCAGATGTATCTCACATAATATAAATGTATAACTAATAAAATATATAACGCATATATATATATATATATATATATATATATATATATATATATATATATTTCAAAAGAGCAGAAGATGGTAACAAAAAACTCCGCAGAAGAATTTAGATGATATTTATAACACTGCAATTCATAATATCATTGTGCAAAAAGAAGATAGATTTAAAAGTATATCAAATATTTCTGAATTCAAATTGATCACTGAGATAAAAACCTTAGAAAAACATAAACTAGAAAAATATCCATAAGTCTTTGTAAAACGTTATAACAAAGATGTAAATTAAAATCTTATCCATGAGATTGGTTTGCTGCTGTGATTTTATTATTAATGAAAGAGAAATAAATAACGCACAAGAATTGCAATACATACTAAAAACAACAATGAGTTATTTCTAAAAAGTAAACTGTGTTAAAACATTTTTTATGTTGGCAAATACTATAGCAAGTGCTGAGCGCTATTTCAATAAATTAAAATTAATAAAGAATATTATCTTTGGTCAACCATATGTGCAGAACTCTTAAATGTCCTTACTATTCTAAACATAAAAAAATGACAAAAGATTGTAATTTTTTTAATTTAATTAATGTATAGCAAAAACAAAAAATACGTAATTAATAGACATGCATTAGAAACATTTGTTCGTGCTTCTGGTTTCGCCTTATAAAGAATTAGGGCCCCAAATGGTTTCTTGCACCCTGGCCCCTTCATAGAAAAGGCCACTTTTAAATGCCACTCTGCTCCTAAGCGTACAGATGAGATAATAGAGACACATATGTGAGGATTTTTAGAAGAGTATCTGATATTGCACAGTTCATTTTTATGAACAATGCTCTCCCACACATGATTAGTTGGTCAATGAATACTCAAGACTAAACATTTTCTGAGGATTAGGTGGCTAGCTAGATCTTTTTATCTAAATCTTATATAACATATTTAGGATGCTTTTTGTAGGGTCATTGCAACTCAACAGTCATCTCCCCGAAGACTCCTGAAGCTAAAAAATATCTTGGTGGTGGAGGGGGGGGGTAGTTATTGTCCCAAGAGCTTATAAACCTCCTCTATAATCAGCAAAGGTGAGGATTTTTTCACATCGATTTATAAAGCTGTACGATGCTTATTAGCTCGTAATTTTGAATTACGGTAAAGACATATTCGCCTCGGCATATTTAACGTAATAACTACTTCCTTCACACTTCGTGTGTACAGTGGCACAGGGCTGTAATTGACGACAGTTCCAGCCATAATTCTGTTAC
Source organism: Trichonephila clavata (assembly GCA_019973975.1). Taxonomy (NCBI): domain Eukaryota; kingdom Metazoa; phylum Arthropoda; class Arachnida; order Araneae; family Nephilidae; genus Trichonephila; species Trichonephila clavata. The sequence continues at coordinate 8,235 of BMAO01036761.1, read as the reverse complement.
CTTGACTATTAGGCCTCCAAAGCCCCGCAAACAGCTGGTGAGTTCGTTATGTGATCATACCTCACAATAAAATCTCAAGTGTCATCTTGCAATATTAGTTTTATTTTATAATGCGTTAGTGATTACAAATCACCATCACGAGGGAGTGCCATCATTTTTTTTTATTTTAGTCTATTTAGTAATGCTGTAAACCTTTTTTATACCAAACTTCACTCGAATTTGTTCGGGAGTTTTTGAAAAATGTCCCCGAAACTACGTTTGTTCCTTAACATTTGCGCATGGGTTTATTATCTTATACAATTCAATTTATCTAAAGGAATAAACAATCTGCCAAGTATTGTAATAAATAAAATAATGTTTAAGTAAATCATAAAAAAATTTAAAGAATAAAATTTTTAACAGAAATTTAAAATAATCGAAATACTGAAAATGATAATTGTTTAAATTTTACGTATCTTTAACTAATTAATCAAACATAATTTAAAAGTAGTAAAAATTAATAAATAACTTATTTTATTCGTTTTACATTTATGCTCACAAAGTTTTGCATTACACTTATGTCCAAAATAAATGTCATAAACATAAAATCTGTGAAAACTGATGGATTATTTACTGCGTTGCCACGAAATTCAGAATACAGACACAATACTATGTCAGAAAGAATACAACAACATAAAAATATGGAAAAGATTTTAACTGTGAATTAAGACAAAAATCATATCAAAAAGTCTGAAATCCTGAATCAGAGATAAAGCAATTACCTCGGGAAAAGTCTGTCTAATATGGAGTGTGACCACTGTGAACTGATATACAAGCCTCAACGAGCCGATATACTGTTTATGAGGGTGCCAATACACGCATATTTGTGGCAACAAAGACCATTTTTCTAACCTTTTTCTTTAAGTTACTTTTTACTTTCTTAAGAAGTATTTTTAGACTTTTAAGTTTCTTAAGAGACATTTAATTACTGGGGGTCTGAGAGGGAAGCTACACTGAAAAATGCCTTCACCTAGACCATCCGAAAAATATTCAATAGAATTGTGATCCGGATACCTCGAGGATAAATCCATATGGCAAATATCTTTTCTTTCATGAAATTTGTTAACAATGTGAGCTCAGTGTGACCGTACATTAACGTCCATAAAATGTAGTCCAGGCCCACAACACCAAGAATATCATCCTTACAGCGCTTTGAGTTGACAGTGTCCACATCGGAAAACTACAGTGGTGTACGACTGCCAGCCTTATACCACTACACACAAGAATTCCTTTTTACCTGCAGATTTTTCTAAAGTAAGAGCGATAAAAACGAGCTTCATTTTCTCTCCAGCTGAAGACTCGACCAGAATCACTCTGTCTGGTACATTTCAACACATCACTGAAAAGAACACACTCCCATTCTTGTGGTGTCTACGATTGATATTTTCATCTCCATAATACCCGGTCTTTTCTGCTGGGTGCAGTCAAAAGAACGCACCAGACTGGACTTTAGGGGGTAAAGGCCAGTCTTTGCAAGACGGCTGTAGACTGCTTGCTTAAAATTTCTTCTTCCAGACACAGCAGCAAGGTCAGGAGAAGGCTGAGAAGCCGTTGTCCGCTTATATTGTATGGCACTTAATGCTAAGTAACAGTCCTGTGCAGAAGTCGATACTCTGTGGCAAACTTGGCTGACCTTCCTGGTAATAGTACCACTTGTTTAAAAATGATTCTATAACCGAGAGACCACTTTCGGACCACTTATAACCATCGAGACTCCTTCATTTGTGACTGGCTAGCTTCAAACCTACCAACGGCTCTCCATTTCAAGGAATCATCCAAATGATTATGATAAGTCCTTTTCACTACTAATAGACTAACTTGTTTGTTTTAATGCAATATTCATAAAAGACTTGAGGCCAAATTCCTATATACTTAAATGGTCTCTCAATCTCACACACACAATCCATTATAGTTCTGCCTAAACTAACACTAAACAATAACTTTTCCTAAACTGAAGATTGATATTGTATTACCCATTCTTCAAAATATATAAAACACAAATCCTCTTAGTTGTACTGGATTTGTGTTTTACATTAATGCATTTTAAAATTATTACGAAAAACATGTTTGTGACCGTAATTTTGGATATGAGTATAGAAAGTAGGAAACATTTGTTTAGATGAAGATTAAAAGACTGAAAATATATCTATACTGCTTGCAAAATGTGATTTTTTTGAACTTGTATTTTCTTCGGTAATTACTAAAATGCCAACAAAATGAAAGGTGGATCGAAATTTCTAGCATTTATTTTTATAAATGGTATCCACTAAAAACCCCGAGGTGGAAAAAAATGCTTCTGGCTTCAATTGTCGGCTCCAAATTTGACTGTTAGCAAAACAGATCACGTCCGCTCACCGATAATAAAAATCGATTTTGCGTTAGGAAAAGAGATATCAATACACATGTATCGAATTGCTGATGTCGTTTTCTTATCCTTTAAATGTTGGAGCCAGAACAATCTGATGAACAGCCAGTTTTGCAGATGATCGTGTTTCGAAATAATCATTTCTCTTATTTTAAGCTCAAGTTTGATTTTTTTTTCATTGGAAATTCTGTCACGTAACAAAACTGGTTTAATGAAAAAAATGTCGATTTCCGTTCGAAGGTTTTAAAATGTTTTTAGCATTAACGAGGATTAATATCCAAACATTTTGTAAGGTATGATTTATTAAACTGAAGGAATTCCGTAATGTGATGTTCTTCAACATTTTTTCAATTCGCCCAAAGACAAATTTTTTTAAAGTTTTTTTTTTTTGTAATGTCAAAAAATTTGTTGAATTTCAAGTAATGTAAGTATTAAGTAGCGAAATATGAAGCATTAGCTGAAATTAAATTTTATAAATTATAATTTGCTCTGCTTATGGGTAATTTTTGTGGACGATTACACAGTGGCCGATTCGTAGCGTATCACGCTTCCATGCAAGGTCGATCCAGCCCTTCATCTATTTAGTGCAAGATTTTGATGGATAAATGAGCACTATACACTCGGAGTTTCACATCAGATTGATCATCTGACCTGAAAATCTTCTCATGCACTTCAGCGCACAAGGTTACGAAAGATGAGACGGACTTAGTATATGCCTTGGCTCTCCATGGGCTGTTGCGCCACTGAGTTTAGTTTTTTTTTATAAACCATTCATCTCAACCCATTCAAAAAACCATTTATAAACCATTCAAAATGTAATGGGATTACATTGCAAAATATATTTAAAAAGCAACGTCATCAAATATTTAGGATACCCGACTGGTTGCGAGGACTCTTTTTTTTAAAAATAAATGGAGATATGGGGATTTTTTGTTGTTGTTATTTTTAGATTTGTTTAGTACATTTTAAGAAAAATATGCTAAAATTAAGAAGAGAAAAAGAAATTATTATTACTAAAATGAGAAAAAATAGGTAAAAATTTACAAAAAATAGCATAAACGCGGCCCATTCTGTACCAAAGTTTTATGAAGAAATTTTCAATTTTTTCTTTCTAATGTATAGCTATGTTATTCATTTTTGAAATGACCATCAGGATAAGAGATATTTTCTTTGTACAAAAACTAGATCACTTTATCTCATTTATTATATGAAATTGCTTAAAAAAAACAGTGATTATATTCACATCAGCGACTGTAAATTTTGTAATTATACATTGGTTGATAAATCTAAAAGTTAAAACAGTTCTATAATGCAATTATTATGCAGAACTTACAGAAAAAATCTCAGTTAATTTTTTTCAAAACTTTTTCAGCAATCGCAGTCCCCGTTTGAGCATTTAAAAAAAACACATTTTGAGTAAAATGCATTTTAAAGTAGGACATCTTGCTTAAAGTAATGACATCTGCTTTTATTAAAACACTTGCAGTTTTTGTTCTCAGAAACGGAAACTGATAAACTTGGTATTTTTATAAAGCTAATAAGATGGCGTATAAAATAAATTCAAAAACAATTTGTCAATTTTTGGCAAAATTCACAATTTTAGGGTAGTCAGATTCCTTAAGAAAATTCAATTTTTTAAAATTGAATATAATTGAGAATATTTAGAATTATTTATCTCCAGATATATGTGTTTTTCAATTCCATTTTTTAAGTTTTCATTACATCCTCTCGCCTTAGTTTAAAAAACAAATAATAACTATTCAGATTTTTCGGTTTTTCTTAGATGTATTTCCCAAAGTAACAAATATGAAATACGAGAGACAAATATGAATTAAGGGAAATTACTATGCATTTTTCATTATCATTTAAGTATTCCGTTTTTGATATTCACTTTATTTATTTTTAACATTTATATTAAGCACTGGAGAAGTTCTCTTCTGAAACAATTCCAATTCAACATTTTTTCCCCCTCAGTTTGGCTTTATCAGCATTCTGGTAATAGAGCATTTAAATTAAGGCTATTGCTTTATGAGGATCAATATTTATCGTTAATGTCATTATTATTACTTTTTTTCATTTTACAATCATAGTCTAACTTGGCAACTTTGCAGAAATATTCTGCTCTGAACCAGACACAATATTTTCCTTATTGGATTAGTTCCAGCAATGAGATTAACATCAAAATCATTCATCTTTTGGATAGATCGCATTTACTCTCCGAAGGCCTATATATTAAGAAATAAGCAGAGAAAGTGAGAATTTACCATTCTCCATCATATGAGATTGCCAAAAATTACTATCTATGTTCAGGACTGAAAAAAGATAAATAGTTTTAGATGGAAGAGATTTCCGTACATTTTTGGATTCTGACATGAGCAACTACTAAACGTTCATTGAAAAGCTTTTCTCGAAAATACTTTATATTTATTTTCCATGATTTTTCTGCTTTTTTATACAAGGAAACCCTTTATATATTAATAAAAATTGTACTTTACTTGATGAGTGCGTAAAAAATATATAGATTCTTAAACTTTCTTTTTTTTTAAATTATCTTTTTCTTCCCCTTATATTATAAATAAAATGTTATATGGCTTTAAGATATACAAATAAAACAACTGGAAATGCTTCGCATAGTTTTGTCATGAATCTAACTTTTATTTCCAAAATCTTCTTTTGTCTACGGATTTGAAAGTTTTCCTCGGAATTTTTAGAAATATAACAAAAAGGAAATTGTTATAAATGTCAATCGATTTATAAAATGTAGCTTTTTGAAATAATTTATCAGAGCTATCTGGTTATTTTAGATTTACTTTTTTCCCTAGTAAATTTCTCCGTGATCTATTTGTTCTGTTAACAATTGGAATATAAATGCAAAATGAACTTTGAAAAATAAAAATACAGTCAACTTTCAAATTATATTTACAAGCATATTTTATATTTTATCTGTCCTTTTAAAATGCATTCGAAATGCGTAGCGTAAAATATCTACTATGTAATATAAATTAATTTCATATGAGACACAGGGGTGTAGCTACTACTATATCAGCCGTATCAATGACACGGGGTCCCCAAACGTATAGGCAAACAATCGCAGAATGTTAATGGGCCTCTAGAAAAGACCCCCAAGGAACTTTGATAAGTGCCCACTAAGGTCTAGCTACACCAGTCGTGTGAAATACGCTAAGTTTATTCCGTTTATTTAAATTTGTACATGATATGAGCTAAACATAACATTATTTTGAAGTCTTTTAGAAAAATACTTTGTGATATGAATGTATTGGACAAAATATAAAGCAAATTCGTCGTAAGTAGTATTCAGAAACAAATGTTTTCGAATAGAAATTTTTCCAATAATATATTATCGGCCTATATCAGTTTTTCACCAAATGGATTTTCAGCAAATAAAATCATTTTATTTCGTACTTTAGACAGGATCAGTTCAATAAACATTGTTTTCACACTTTTTAATTTATATACTTCTTTCAAATATTGCTAGATAAAAAAATAATAACAGATTGGAAATCATCGTTCTGGAAGGTTTTCATTTGGATTGAGTTACATTATCAAAATAGATTGTTAGCCGTATAAAGATGGACTTTTTTTCATAGTCTAGGAACCGCGTTGTACTTCAGAAATTCAGGAGAGTTGGATCGCTTCATCAATAAGACTTCACGAGTAAGTAATTATCAGAAAAAAAATGTGTACGAATTGTAATATTTTTCAACCGCAAGCAAAAGCTGTTACAGTTACCGCGTCAAAATTTTTAATTCTCATTTTTTTTTTTCTAATTCAGCTTGCATTAATTGTTTTCTAAACACACTATAACATTCTGTTAAGAAAGTTATAGTTCATTTTAAATTTTTTTTATTTACGTGAATCATAGCTCCCTATATATATTTTTTGGAAAAGATGTTAATTTCAATAAGAATGAAGAGATATTGGATATATGATTAATGATATGATTAATGGGTTTTTATCTTGTGGAAGTGTGACTTCCATTTTGTAAGAAATATTGCAAAAGGATTATTTAATTAATTGCCTTGAAATCTGACACTACACCACACACACTCTAAGCAAAACGTCAAGCCTGAAATCTAACAGAAACTTGAATCCTTATTTTGGAAGATTCAGAATGGCGTAAAAAATGTTGTAAACTAATCTAAATAATTGATAACATTCTTAATTAAAAAGCAGGATGACTTACACGCGTTGGTTCTCAGAAACATCAACTAAAATTCACTAAAATTCCAACAGAGTTTGATTTAACCAATTTACTTACCACTGGGAAAATAAAACCTTTCCTTGCATCCTTCCGTACAAAAAGAAAAGAATAAGGAATTTAAGGAATTTAATTATGTAATTTATGAAATTTGAAGCTATACAAGCAACATGCATTTTAGGGTTTGCAATTCTGAATCATATTTTCAATCCCGGGATTTCGGGATTACATTATCCAAATCCCTGGATTGGTCTCGGGATTAGGATTGGACTATTTTATTAAAAAATACTTACATGTTAACTTAATTGAATGCATTTTCAATTAAGCTAACATACAATTTGCATAATAAAACTGAAAATATAATTAAAATTGGTTTAATATTATTTTAATCAAACAAATGAAAAATTCATCATAAAAAAACAAGAACAGTACACAATGAAATTAAGCCAAAAAAAAAGCCTTTCCTTTCGTTTCTTGTGTTTACAAATTATTTTTGTTACAAATTGTCTGCCGAAGAAAATGCCCTTTCAGATTCTTAGGTATTCGGTAGGTATTACCGTCATTAAATAAGAGTATCTTCTTTTCAGGTAGTCACCTCGTCTCCATCCTTTTTCAAAAAAAGAGACATTTCTCTTGAAATTTTGATGACAGTGAATCAAATCTAATAGACTGCATTGGTGCATTTTGTTCTTTGATAACTCTATCTAGTTCTTCTGCTACACTTAATGGTTTGTATGTACAAAAACTGATCCAGTTATTGAATCAGAATGTGAATCAATTTCAAGTGTTATCTTATTTGAAATAGAAGATCCAATTGCATGATCAGTTAGTAATGCAATGGGGTTTCAAGCATCAATTTTTTCAAGCACGTCTGCTATTAATTTAAGGCATTTAATTGAAAAAGGAACTGTGATAAAATCTATTCTTGAGATGTTGCTTACATTATTGTGTAAGTATTACACACAAAGAGCGTGCCACTTGGTTCGGTGCGACGTTCTTCCATACGAGAAATGAGAGCTGTGCATATATATATATATATATATTACCTTATAGCACTTATAATTGCACACAAAAAAAATTCTAAGTACATATTTCATAATCAAAATATAAATTTTTAAAGAATTCAATTCTTAGAAAATTTTATGAGAAAATTTTTTTAAATATAAATTAAACAAAAGTTAAATCCCTGGATTAGTTATTTTAATCCTGGGATTTAGGGATAGGAAAAAACACCTGGATTCCGGGATCCCGGTGCTAAGAACCCTAATGCATTTCAACTGTGAATAAACTGTGAGTAAGCTTTTCAAAACAAGAACCAATATTCATTGCTACAGAACATATTTGTTATAAATTGCATTACTGCTTATATATGTGTGTATACTAGCTGGTATACCCGTTCTTCCCAAGGGTGAATTGTAAAATTACACAATACAGATTGAAGGATAAAGAGTTTTCAATGAATTAATTTTACGTGAATTGCAAATTAAAAAAATAATAATAAAACTTTTTCCATATCTCATCTGAACAAACTATCATATTTGTTAGATTTTAAATTCGTAGGTCAATAGCTGATAAAAAGGATTTTTTTAAAATTTATAACGCCCCCGTAACT
>BMAO01036760.1:0-41437 GCA_019973975.1 Trichonephila clavata | reverse complement strand
TGTACCCAAAGTTTTGAAAACACGTCCTCAATCAATTTATTTTGCCCAGCAGAGCATATTTTGGGAGAACTAGATTTAAAATAAAAGAAAACATGACATATAAACATATAATGGGAAGTAAAAACAATAATCACAGAAGCATGGAGGAAAATCAATGCAGAAATTACAAAAACTCAATAAATCTATATCAAGATGTCCAAAAGTTGTTGTGGACACTAAAAGATATCCTACTAAGTTCTAAATTAAGAAAGAAATACCACAATATTTAAAGCTATGTTGAGATTTTTGTTAAGTGTTCTAAGACTTTAATGGCGTAATTTTTCAGGAGCTTTTTGATTATGAATTTTTAAAAATAATAGTTATACAATTTTTAAAAAAATAATTATGTCATTCCACCAAGAACAAGTTACAGATAAAAAAAATTACAATTCCAAAATATTAATTTTTATTAGTCGGAAACAATAAATTTTATAGGAAATTGCAAGTGTACGAACACTTTTTGGGTTCACTGTATATACACAGAGATTAGAGTTTGATTCATAACACAGATAGAACTAAATAATACATGTTCTGAAAAATTAAATTCAATATCTTAAAAATATTTTGTGTAGGGATCAGCATCTGGTTTTGTTAACTCCAATTCCAGTTTACTAATTATGCTATAACTTTGCTTCTAGATATCATAGAAACAAAAATAGAGTGTTTTTGGAATCTTAAATGTATAGTCTTTAAAATAAAAACACAAAAGTAATTTTTGAAAATTTTCACCAAAACTGCGAATTTTGGGTAGTCACATATCTTAATGAAATTTACTTGATTCATAATAAGTCACATTGTTGATTTTTGGGCACTTGCTTATAGGCAAATAATAATTTAAGTATTCCTTTGCTACATTGGAATAGTTTTATTTTCATATTGAACTTTAAAATAGCTTGCATGTCTTGAAAAACGCAAGCCTACAAAATAAATTTTTGTTTTCAATTAGTAATCTTTTTAAGAGACTAATTTCTTGTAGATTTTAAAGAACTTTTCTAGCTTATTGGTAAACTTATGGAAAATTATTTCATTACATTTATTTTATGGTTCCTTTATTGTGACTATAGTGTTTTGTTTATTTGGATGAAAATAAATGAAGTATATATATCAGATTCTTTATATTTAACCCAATATAAATATATTTTATGCTTTTACTCATTAAAGAAAGATAGAGAAAAATTATGTTTTACCATAAAATCTGGCATATCATGTATACCATCGTATTACATGCACTTATACTTTCAAGTAGCAATTTTTAATTTTTATGTTTATTTGCTGAAAATGTGCACCCCCATTTTCATGAAGAAACCTGAGATGTATGCGAGTCATGCTCTTAAAGTTTGAAAGTCATTTATTCTAAGCTTTAGTAAAAAATAGTATACATCTAGAAGTGCAACCCTTTAAGTTCATAAGGAATGCCATTTCTTTTAAATAACCATTATTTTGATCTATGTAGAAATCTAATTTTTTTTCCTGTGCTCACATTTTTTAAAGCTCTTATTTTTATACCTGGTATATAACGTGCACGCATAAAATTCAATCTTATTTTTTGTGTTAAAAGTGTGCACCATACACCAGATTTTACGATACATATTACCACAACAATGCCAATGTTCAAGATAACGTGCCAAGTTGGTGACCCTGATTTTGCATGTGTCGTATGCGCCAGATTGACTACCATGTGTTGTATTACATATAATTTCACCAATATGGTTGCAATATTATGAAAGTACCAAAAATTAATACAGCTTGGGTACAAAAACTCCTGTATGCAGGTATGTTGTACACAAGTGAAAAAACATAAATCTTGGTATATACTTACGTATTATCACAACCAATTGGTGACATTATATGAAACAAAGCACCTGTTTGCCAATTCAGCACGTTCAACACACAGGAACTCGGAGGGTACTTGTGTATTTTTGCGACAATCGCTGACTCTAAATAACTCGCTGAGTTGGCCACCCCGATTTCCTATGTGTGGTACACACTGAATTGGCTGCCAGGTGCTTCATTTCATATAATATCGCTAATAGGTTGCAATAAGACGCAATTACCAATCAGGGTTGCCAACTTGGTGTGTTATTATTAGATTTGGCATTTGTTGTGATAATACGTAATTTGTTCAGTCTGACGTATTTGAAGCACAATTAATTTAAATTATAGTTTTAAGAAACATGCTTTTTTATCAAACTAAAAAGTAAGAAATAAATCTTAATATAAGAATAAAATGATTAACTAGAAAATTAATGTCATCGTGGTAAAGGCGTGGGGTCCTCTGTACTACATTTTTACACTAACTCTGCATTTTGGAATAGAACTAGTAAGAAATTATAACAATTGATATTGAGCACCCCACTCTTTTATATGCAGTTATTATTTTTCCAGTTTCAATTTTATTTTTTTCTGCTTTTTCTTGGCATTTCTAAATACCTTTTGTTCTATTTCTTTAAATCCTGGCATTCATATTTTTCTAATTGGTTTTCTATAAAAAAAAGTACTTATGTTTTTGCTTCTTAATGTAATTCCTTTTTTGCCAGGAATAAGCCATTCTTTTAAATTATTGTCGTGTTGAGTTCTTAGTGGGAGACCATCATCATTGATTGAATACTATTGGATGCCAAAATTTTTGCAGCGATTTCAAAACCACTTCTAAAAGATGTTTAATGTGTAGTGTACTGATAGCAAATTAGTTCCTGTATATATTGTTCCAATGTGTGGTATTTTTTTAACTGTTGTTTTTATAAATGTGAAATTCAGGTAGACGTGCAATATTTATAAAAATTGTATTTTTTAAATCTTTTATCTTGTTTCTAAATTATAAATGCTTTATTTTTAATTTGCACTAATTTCATTTCTGCTTGTTAGTACAAATCTTGATTTTTAATGTTTCCACTCATAATTTGTTTTAAATTTTGATATAGCTCTGAATTTTTTTATACATATTTTATGGATAAAATTAATCTATGAATTTCATACATTTTGCACTTTCTGCCAAAGACACTTGGTTTCACATTGTAGCCTTTGTCCTTATGTTCTAAATACTCATACAGGTATATCATATCACTACATGTGTTATGCTAAATTTTGTAGATAGTCATTTCGAAAACTATATAATTATGAACAACCTTTGTAAAAATTTTACTCTAATGAGAAAACTTTCAAAATTCCTTTCAGAACCAGCTATCTATAAATTCTGCAGTTAATAATTTAGATGACTCTCATATCCTAACATGTAATTTATTTGAAACAACACTGTTTGAAAGGCATTTTCACTCACATTTTGTAACTCAAAGACATGATTTGATAAAAAAAATTAAAAAGTTGTTTATTTATGTACTTTTACACACTTTCCTATATTTACAATAATAATTCAATATATATTACACTAAAACATAATCTGTTCTGCACAAATAAGGATGGAGTTGACTATAATATGGATTAGATAGTGTTTATAAAAAAAAAATTTCACAAATTTCACTTATATTCTTGTTTATTTTTTATGTATATATGTATGTGTACAATTTCCAGAATAAATATTTCAACAATATGATTTTGGTTTGTTTTATTTTTTTTTGTTAACAGTGAATAATTGAAAATAAAATGCTGTATAAAGTAGAAAAATGGCTAGATTATGATTCTGTTGCTCCTTGGGATGTTATTTTTTCTTTTAAATGGGTGCAGAAAACTTCTCTAAAAACTCTTTCCAGTTGGTTAAAAACTTGTTTATTTTAAATGTTTTTTAATGCAAAAATCTACTGTTTTAGTTGTTTTTACATTCTTCTAAGGACTGAAATTTTTAAGTATTTTAATTTTAAAAAAACCATTAACTTAAAAACTATAATATTGTTTTCTTTGGTGATAGGAGAGTGTAAAATCAGTTGATTTAACAAAAAACGATCTTAATTTTTAATATAGCAATGCATTTTCTTTATTTCCATGTGGATAGATGTTTCTATTTAAACAAAACAATTGATATAAAGAGTACTTACACACCTGGGCCTAATGAGTGTTAGTTTAGTCAAAAGGTTTTTTCTTCAGGTTACATAATATGTAAAAAAGCTATTTCTTTCTGGCATTGTTTTGAAATTTTTACTTAGAAAAATCTGTTATTTATCATAATGTTTCCTAGATATTTCTAATAACTTATTATTGAAGGGCTGAATTTTTTAAAATAAAAGTTAATTTTCTGCTTGTATATGATTTTAAGGAAACAATATAATGCTTCTAGAGAAACATAAATATAAATAATGAATCAAATTGCTTCTGGAACTAGTTCAAAATGCATACACATTTGTTTAACTATTACATCGAATTCATTTTTGCAGTTTTCAAAGATTTATATTTGCGGTAAAAGTTCGAAGACATGCAGTTTGTGATCAAATAATAGTTGCATTTTTTTTCCTCGAAAAGTAATATTTTTGTTGATACTTGCGTATTGTCGCCACCGTATTGGCGACATTATATAAAACGAAGTACATGGTTGCTAATTCAGCGCGTAGGACACATGCGAAATCGTTACTGCCAATTTGGCGAGTTATCTTTAACTTAGGCAATTTCGCGATAATATGCGAGTACCTTTTTGTTACACACAATAAATGTAAAATGAATTTTGATTTCGAAGTTAAGTGTAAAAATTTCATGAAATAAAAATAAAATAATACGTAAGATGTAGAAAGTGAAAATTTACAAATTTAAATCCCTTAAGATTTGGGTAAATAAATATTTTTCTGTTAAAAATTCATATTAGATCAACAGTACCGAAAATAAATGCTATTCATACTCATTTTATTGTTTTAACTCATATTTGATACATTAACAGATTCAAATATGAGTACATTATATACTCATATCGATCTTTCATTCTCAAAAATTTGATCCCGTAACAGGTTCAAAAATGAGAATGTACTTGTGTCTCGATATGAGAATATCCGATTCTCAGATTTGAGTAAGCGTGCATCGGAGCTAATTTGAGAATGTGAAGTACTCAAAAGTGAGCTGTTTGCTCTCAGTTTTGAAAATCGTTTCTCGCAGTGTGAAAGTTAAAATGTGGCCGCGGTAGCCTAGTGGTCAAGGTAGCCTAGTTGCCGCTGTGTCATGAGTTCGAGCCTAGTACTGCTGAAGATCTGCTATGTAGGGTACCGATGCACGTTAAATCTGTTGAGAGCTCAAACGTCCTGCCGTTGGTGCGGTGTGGCAGTTAGGAGAGGGGGTGCTGGCTCAGGTCTCGTCCTCGTCACTTAACCATGGTTCAAAAATACGAGGTCCGTCGCCCAAAGCCCTCGAGTAGCTGAATATTGCAATGTTAATAGTCACTCAGGAAAGTTAAAATAAATTAGTCATGATTATTACACGTTAGGAAATTTAGAGTAAAAATCAAAAACTTTAGAATAAAATATTTTTGATTGGTACATAAAGTACAAGTATACTTGAATACTTGTACCCTGGTATACCCTGCCAAGTATATATTCCTTACATAACATGTTTAATTCTTACCGGGTTATATCAAAACCGTGTTATGCGAGGTTTTTTTTGTTATTATTTATTTAATTGTTCTATTATTTATTTATTAAATTAATTATATGTATGTACATCATCTAAATCAGGTCTATATGTACCTTGTTGGATCGAAACCGTGTTATACGAAACTTCAAAATAATATCAATCAAGCCAATGTGTGCCGTGTTATATCGAAATCAAGTCTTAAGGCGTAAAATTTTATGACATCCGAATTTCTTTCCAATAAAACATACAAATGAAGAAGTAAGCTAACTTCAAGTTTTTAATCAAAAGCAAAAGGTATGAAACACAAAAATTAAAAATAGAACAAAAATTATGCTAAAAAAATAATAATCATTATTATAAAATTAATAGTAACGGTTTATTAAGATCCCCAAATCAATTTTCATCATCACTCTCATCAGAAATTACAGCTAATCAATTTTTTTTTTTTTGCGAAGTTGGTAGAAAAACTCTTTTTTACTAGTTATTTCTCCACCATTATAAAAATTATCTGACGTAGTTGAAGTTACCCGTCTGTTTCGATCTTACAAATCTTTCAGAATTTTTCTATAGGAGCTAAAGAACTTTGCAATTTGCTTTAAAAAATTTTCTCTACATACTACTGAAGGATTTTTCTTGACATAAACTTTTTTCATTCATTCAATTGAAAATTAACTTAAGTTTTGTGCCGTGTAATAACGAAACCATGTTTTACAAGTACTGTGTTATATATATACGTGTTACGTCTGTTATGACAAGCGTCGAACGGCGGGAAGTCAGGCCGATTGCAGCTGCGGTCGTCTGTGAAGGTTTTAGTAGAAACGGAATCTTGCCGCTACACCCAATAACTTGTCTAAAATATGACAGTATAAAAGAGTCGTACATCAAATCAACAGTTTTATTTTGTGCATGACCCCAAGATGTGAACGCAACAAATTTTTGTTAGTTTTTAGCAGAAAGCAGTATTATTTTTTGTATAATACGAGGATATCCATCTCATTGGGGGGAAAATGCGTTTCAACATTATATTTTAATGTGAAAAATAGTTGCAATTTAAAGAAATACTAAAAATATTATTGTGTTTTATTTATACTTTGTTCTTACGTCAACGTTTGGCATGAAGGACATCAAAGTTAAATTTGTAATCTTGCAATTATGCTTTGTGATATAGTTATTTTACTTGGGAGTGTATAGCCAAGGTTTTGGAATAAAAAGGGGTCCTGGGGCACAGTTAGTTTGGGAACCACTGATTTAATTGAGATGATTTGCGAGGAATAAGAGTATCTGAATACTTTTAAACTGAACTCTGTTGGCAGTATAAACTCTAAATTTTATAGTTTATCTTGAACTATTAAGTTTTATTGTTCTTTTTTAAATTTAAATATTTTTATTACTATTCTCAAATTTGTTTCGAATTAATCACAACTGTGCAATACCTTCATTTTTATTTTTTGATTAAAAAACTTATTTGAATCTATAAATAATTCTTTATTTATAAATAAAAGAAAAATGCATTACATTTTTTGTGCGACTTAAATACTAGCCAGACAATATTAAAACATCAGAATTTTATCCGATGGTTTTTCCGTGTATAATTAATCTGTTTTTCCGTTGCAAAAATGGTAAACATTTACAAGATGCCCTAACTGAAAACAGAGGGACAGTTTTTGAGATAATAAAGATGTTAGCTCAAGAGGATTCAATGTGTAAGAGCTGAAAGTCGGTTGCGAATAAAAAAAGAGAGAGTGCGTGAATTTGTTAACATTCCAAACTATATATATATATAAAGCCACACGAAGTCCACTGGCGATGGACTTCAACATTTTGGACAACGGTCAAGTGACTATGGTGACACCTGAGCTGGCAACTCGTTCCAAACCTCCATATTTTGCCAACGGGAGGAGTTTGAACAGTGACAGATTTGACGTGTAGCGGCTTCTCAATACGGAAGGCCGCAGCAGCCTAGTGGTCAAGGTATCGGATCATGGTAGGCATGTCATGAGTTCGAGCCCAGTACCACTAAAGACACGCCGTGTAGGGGAGCGATGCACGTTAGATCTGTCGAGAGCTCAAACGTCCTCCCGTTAGTGTGGTGTGGTAGTTAGGAGAGGGGGTGCCAGCTCAGGTGTCATTCTCGTCACTTGACCATGGTTCAAAATTACGAGGTCTGTCGCCAAAAGCCCTCGTGTAGCTGAACAGTGCGAAGTTAATATTCACTCATGCTCTACACGGAGGGTCTTCAGTGGCATTAGAATTCAAACTCATGACACGTGGGCCATAACTCTATGATGATAACCATTGTCACCGATTACCGATTAAAAAAAAAGAGTGATTGAATATTAACGTCGCACTATTTAGCTACTCGGGGGCTTATGGTGACGGACCTCGTAATTTTGAACCATAATCAAGTGACGAGAACGACACCTGAGCTGGCACCCCTCTTCTAACTTCCCCACCACATCAACAGGAGGACCTTTAAGCACTTGGCAGATTTAAGGTGCATCGCTCCTCTACATGGTGGATCTTCAGCGGGGTACTAGGCTCGAAATCATGACAAGCCGAACACTTCATTACTTTGGCCACTAGGCTACCACGGCCCTTCGAAAAAGACGGAATAAGACTTTTAAGGGTTAGGGTAATCTTTTCACAAACAATCAAAGAATTAAAAACTTTATAAAAAAATGGCGATATGGGGATTCTTTTTTTGTTTGTTTTTAGATTTGTTTAGTACGTTTTAAGAAAAATATGCTAAAATGAAGAAGATAAAAAGAGTGTATTATTACTAAAATGTAGAAAAAAATGGGTACAATTTTACAAAAAATAACATAAACAAGGCCCATTCTGTACCAAAAGTTTATGAACAAATTTTCAATTTTTCAAATCTGATGTATTGCTACGGTATTCTTTTTTAAAATGACCTTCAGGATGAGAGATATTTTAATTTTTACAAAAACTAGAGCACTTTGTCTTGGTTATTATATGAAATTGCTTTAAAAAAACAGTGATTATATTAACATAAGGGACTGTAAATTTTGTAATAGAACAGTGATTGATAAATCTGAAAGTCAAAACACTTCTGTTATTATATAGAACATACACAAAAAATTTCAGTTAATTATTGTCAAAACCTTCTGAGCAATCGCTGTCCTCGTTTGAGCATTTAAAAAAAACACATTTCGAGTAAAATGCGCTTTAAAGTATGACGTATTGTTTAAAGTAATGGCATCTGCTTTTACTAAAACGCTTGTAGTTTTTGTTCTAGTGAACGGAAAATAATAAACTTGGTATTTTTATAAAACTTATAAGATGTTCTATATAATAAAATCATAAAAAAAATTTGTCAATTTTTGGGAAAATTCACAATTTTAGGGTAGTCGGATACCTTAATACAAATTTTAAAATGGAGATCCTTTTATAGATTCCGGATGAAAACATTTTCAGACGTGCGAAATGTGTAAGTATGAAAGTATCTTTGACTTCAGAAAAGCGTTTATTTATGTAAAAATGTACTATTATTTTCTTTCTGTCACAAAATTTTTTCTACGAATTTCTAACAATGAAAGTATAGAGATTTTCGAGGTAATCTATATTTTTTGACTCTTCAACGAAGTTTCAAATTGAAGCTTCCGAGTTTAGATATAATGGTTTCCGCATACGCGTACCATGTGAATTTCAAAAAGTATTCAGACCACCCTTAGTTGTTTATGAAACGTATTCAAAACAGTTCCTGTATTTCACTCGTACGAAATTTCAGTTCTGGATATCCAAGAAAGAAGTTCATTTGAATAATTTGGAACAATAAAATCCTCACATGTAAATCGTTTCATTCTTCTCATCGCCAATTTTAACTTGTGTATATGCACTAAAGAGAAAATGTGTACCTATTGCATAATACGAACAATAGGAAGAAAAAAAAAGATGAAAATAATAAAATCATACTGATAACATTACATATCTAATGAGAATATGCAATGAAGCAAATAAAAAGGATATTTTATGTCATATAACTGTAAATCAGAAAGTTGCTTAGCAAACTTATAAAAATAGCCCACACTCACACATTTACATACACTAGGATCGAAGCTAGTACAACGAAAAAAAATCAAACTTACGGTAAATGTTTAAAAATAATCTCTTCTGGTAGCTGTGCACTTTGTTACATGGCTTTATAATCTCTCCAAATACGTGTTATAGTTCTTTGAAGATATACATCGAAATTCAATGGAAAGTTTTTCTGAATGCATTTATGTCCTGAAATCACTTTTCTTTTCAAGGTGGATTTGAATTTAATGAGTGAGTGAGTGAGTGAATATTAACGTCGCACTGTTCAGCTATTCTAGGGATTTTGCCGACGGACATCGTAATTTCGAACCATGGTCAAGTGACAAGGACTACACCTGAGCTGGTACCCCCTCTCCTAACTACCATACCAACGGGAGGACGTTTGAGCTCTCGACAGATTTAACGTGCATCGCTACCCTACAGGTCTTCAGTGGAATTGGGCTAGAACTCATGACACGCCAGCCACGAGTGCGTTACCTTGACCATTAGCCTAGACTTGACCTAGGCTTGACTGCGGCTTCTTGAATTTAAGAAAGAGCAAAAAGTTAGGAGGGGATAGAAAGTTGGGAGTACTTTTAACTCGAAAATCCCTCGTTTAGTCGAATATCACTTTGCAATAACAACACAGCATGACCTTGTTTTGTCATGCAATACAAGCTCATTCTCTCAAAATTGTGGTCTCATATGGAGGATTTGGTTGGATCTTATTTTAGTGCACATTTCTTATTTAAGACTAACTTTTCAAATTATTAACGAGTCAGATTAGTTTGAAATTCAATACAGGAAAAGGATTCGGTTGGCACAATTTGATGCCATCTTTTTCCCCCTTCTATTGCCAAAGATGTGAACTAAACTAGGATTTTGTCGATGGATTCATTTCACCAACGGATTTAAAATTCTTATAACTTTTTGTTGACAATTTGTCAGATGGTACAAACTTATGGTGAATTAGTTCATATCTATTAAGGTAGGCGATTAACAATACAGTAACTTTGGACTCTTTGAATTTATGCCATCTTGGGGAGCCTGCACTCTGTATTTTCATTTCTGGATTTCGTTGTTAATATTTAGATTTATCTATCGGAATCAATTCAGAAAAACCAGATAGATCTCTATTAGAGCAACATCTATTAATTTTACCCAAGCACCCATTCGGCAATGCTTTTGTTCGGCCATCAAAAAATGAGGCATTAACTTTAATCAAATTTTTCTTCCCCCCAAATCCTGTGTAGAAATTTTGAAAAATTGAACCTTCCCCGGCATTAAACTTTTCCGAAAGTATCTTAAAGTTCCTTTTAAAGTCTGCAGTAATCAGAGTGCAAACATTCTCGGTCATGGTGTAAATTTGCCCAGTGATGTCTTAAGACTTCTTGAGAACCCTAGGGTATTTTACAAAAGTAAGCTCTACGTTCTACCCTTTTAATTAGCGTCGTCGAACACGCTACAAATAAATGTGCGTAATCTTACAAACCGACTCGATCTACTGCCACCTTTTGATTAAATATCGCTGGGTGGATGAACAGAGTTCCTAGCTCTTCCGAGCTTTAACCTCTAATCGTTAGGATTTTGAATGACTGTAACGTTTTGACTCTAGCTGTTTGTTAATTTACAGTACAAGATAAATAAAATTAAGTAAATTAAGAAAAATATGACTTTAAAGATAATACAATGCATTAAGTGCTTGAAAAATAACTTAAAAATCAGTGCAAAGCACTGAAAATGAGAGCAGATTTAGTTCATTAGGTGGGCGGGCTGAAGCCAGGCCAATGGGGATGCAGGAAGTGAATTTAATCCACGACAAATGAAACAAATGCTTTGACTGAATAAAAATCAGAAAACAGCTTTTTTAAAAGCTAAAAAATAAAAGATGAGTAGGAAAATTTAATAGGAACTTTTAAGTTGGGCAAAGAATGAGTGAGTGAGTGAGTGATTTTGGGGTTTATTGGCGCAAGAGCCGATTTCGGCTATACTGCGCCAAACATTTGTTTTAATATCTGTGGTCTAGACGGGAAGAGAAAGAAAGAATGAATTGAATGACAAGAAAGAGGGTCGAAATAGAGAAGGATCACTAGGGTACCCCGGGTTCGTGAAGCCCGTGTTTACCAAAGACAGTAAACCCCGTGGGAAAAGGAAAAGATCACTAGGGCACCTCGGGATTGTGACACCCGTACTCACCTAAAGAAGGTGAGCCCCCTGAGGGGATGAGTGAGTTGAGAGAAAAATCATATTAAACTGGTGTGGGGCGGCACAACCGACTACCCCTTTAATGAATATATTTTTGATTAAATAAGTAAAAACAGTGAATGGGGGTATTTCTAAACCTAAACATGAACATAACAATGCAGCCTTGCAATGAGTTCAATTCATGTGACGTCATAGTCACATGATAATGAAAACCCCGTGCTTTTGGTGAATCAGTTCAAAAACTCATGTGACGTCATTGTCACACAATAAAAGCTATCTTGTACTTTCAGCTAGTCAATTCGTGGCCGTGGTAGCCAAGTGGTCAAGGTATCAGATCATGGGTAGCGTGTCATGAGTTCGAGCCCAGTACCACTGAAGACCCGCCGTGTAGGGGAGCGATGCGCGTTAAAGCTGTCGAGAGCTCAAACGTCTCCCCCCCCCCGTTTGTGTGGTAGTTAGGAGATGGAGGTGCCAACTCTGGTGTCGTCTGCGTCACTTGACCATGGTTCAAAATTACGCGGACCGTCGCCAAAAGCCCTAGTGTAGCTGAACAGTACGACGTTAATATTCACTCACACACTTATTCACTCAGCTAGTCAGTTCATGCACTTCGTTGTTGCCAACTTTTGCTCTTTGCAGAAACTTTCTATTTAAAAGTATATATATATACAAAAAATGCATAAAAGTACATATGTATACAAAATGCATTAAAGTACATGCATAAAATAAGCCTTTTTTATATTAATTTTGAAAAGTCTTTTAAAAGAAAATTTTTTTATAGCTCTTAAAAATTTTTACTCAGTTATGAATTTTGTAATTTTGTTTATTTGTAAATTTTACAAATAAAACAACAAGTACAATTAGTTTAGTAACTATTTTGAATTCAATGGAGAACACGTGTTTGTCTTAATCATGTGATTGTCATGAATTGAGCCCATTGCTGCCAGTCGGCACATTGTTCGATGTTCCTAATCTTTTGGAGAATATATCCAGAAATAACATTAGTCGAGATAGATATAAGGTCCTTGGAAGGGACGTCTTAAGAGGCCCTGGGCCCTTACGCAAAAGTAGGGCCCACTTATTACCCTTAACAGTAGACAGTACATTGCACACATTGTCAAATACTCATACAAACAATAACCTCAAACCGGCTTGACCAACTGACACCTTTTTACTGAATGAGTAATGATGGCGTATGGTGGTAAGCCTAAGCCTATACATGGACGACGGTCATCCCATATTGCCAGTTGACATATCGTCCGAAATTCTTATTTTTTAGGAGAATACAAGCTGAGAAAACATATGACCATTGAAATTATTCGAATCATGATCTTATTAAGGATGAGTTGGGAACAAGACGAGGCCCCCATTGTGGCAGAGGACCGAAGCAAGGGCCAAGTAGGCCCATGCCTTAAGACGTCCTTGGTCCTGGACCAGTTGTCCCTTGTTTTATCATGCTCTTAATACTTCCAGGGCTCCTAATATTTCAAAATATACTAATCGCAAGAAATAATATGAATTTCAATTCCTATTTGGAATTTCTTTCTGGGCACATTTACTTTGAGGACTATTGACGAAGGATTTATAAATTTTAAGCCACGGTTATGTGACGAGGGTGACATTTGAGCTGGAACCTTTCTCTCTAAACTCTCGCACTTCGCAGTGGCCGTGATAGCCTAGTTCTCATGGTAACGGACTCGTGGCCAGCGTGTCATGAGTTCCAGCCTAGTACCACTGAAGATCCGCTATGTAGGGAAGTGGTGCACGTTTAATCTGTCGAGTGCTCAAACGTCCTCCCATTAGTGTAATGAGGTAGTTAGCAGAAGGGGGCTCGGTCACCTCAAGTGTCTTCCTCGTCACTTGACCATGGTTCAAAATTAAGAAGTCCGTCGCCAAAAGCCCTCGAGTAGCTGAACAGTGCGACTTGAAAATTCGCTCCCTCACTCACTGAAGGTTCACAAGGGCTAAAAGCAACATACATCTTAACTGTGAACATCTGTTATGCGACGAGGACAACACCTGAGCTGGCAAACCACTCTCCAAACAAATGTCAACATGGGAGCTTTGGGCTTCGACAGATTTAGCATTCATCAGTCTCTACACAGCCAGTGGCTTAACGTACATCCCTGTATAGTGGGGAAGGGGGCAGGATTCTAGGGGGCCCATAGTCTGACCGTCGCCAAAAGCGCCCTCGAGTAGCTGAACAGTGCGACGTTAATATTCATTCACTCACTCATTCCCCACCACGTAAACACTGTCTTCTGAGATGTCTTTTTTTCATCAAACTAATATTTATTAATGTAATTAACCATTGGAAGGTATAATCTCTCAAAAACAAAACTAATTTAAAAAACCTTATTTATTTAAATGAAAAAACATCTTTTATGAAAAACCCTCACATATTCCCAACTATTACAAATCTCTTCCTTTTTGGATTTTTCAAATCGAACGACTAAAACCTGTTTTTGACTGAATTGTTATGTTCCTTTTGAAAATCGATTAACTATTTTTAGAAAGCTTTCCGTGCAGTTTGATTTATTTTTAGAGAATTATTTCGTCTCCGCATCTTGTGTTGGTATTCTTTCACCGTGACAGATTCATTTGCATTATTCTTTTTCTTCTCCGGTGATTCATTCAGTGGTCTTTCAGTTATTTTTCTGATGCATAATTTAATTTACCTTACGTTTTCCTTTTTACACAGCAATTCAAGAATTTAGATAATAGAATTTCTGAAAACTGTTTTTTTAACACCCTTTTATAAGCTTCACTTGTATGTAACGGAATCTTTGAACTCAATTTTTACCCACTTTAAAAAGTCAGATTAATTCGAAATTTTGCTCACTTGTCCAGGGGACCGATGACAATATAATAATTTAATTTTGTTCCATTGTCCTGATCAGGATCAACGCGATTTCCCATTTTCAGATCCCATCCCGCATCTGGCGAGTAATTTTAGATACCATTTCCAGATTTGGCGACTAAAAGATTAAGAGTAAGTTCTTAGTTCAATTAACTGTAAAAAGATGTTTTTTATATTTTTTTAAACTATAATTTATTTTAATTGTATAGACACATAATTTTTCATGTTCAAGAAAAAATATCAACATGCAATAAAAAAAACTACTTTTGATTCGAAATTATATTTCATTAGAGCATATATAAAATAACTGTATAGTATTTATGAAATGTAAAAATGTAAATCAATATGATGAAAATTTCAGGCTTTCTCAAATTAAAACATTTTATGCGTGAAGTTTGCTTCTTATTAAAATTTTATATTTTCTGAGTGATATTTTGTTATTCTGATACACATTACTCTATTTCCTTAAGCAAGTGTTACTCATCTTCGAGACTTGCTTTTGAAAATTACAAGAATGCGCTTAAGCAAAAGGCAATTTACAGTTTCGTACATAACGGCGCTCTTAAATGTAGTCGTAAGGAGTTATTGATTGAATCGTACTACTTTTCAAAGATGAATAATCACCACAACTCGCACATATGCTTCTTTTTTAAATGATTCCATTTATCTTAAATTGATTCTGACCTTTTTTTTTCTTTTCTTTTTCACGTATCAAGCTGAGAATTCGTATAAAAATATTTAGTGAAATAAAAAAGACTGCATTCTGATTTTATTTCAATTTGATGGACTCTGAAATGCACATAAGAGAGATGCTTGGAAAGTAAGTTTTGTTATTTTTTTCCACTCAAAAATATTGCTAAAAAATACAACATGAACTACATATTTTGCACTATTTTCTAACATAGTCGCCACCGACACTGAGGCATTTGTCGTAGTGTGCAATCAGTTAGAAAAACCACTCTGGTAAAACCCAATGCCCTACGATGCAGGGACGTCTTAACACACTTTGAGGCCCTGGGCCCAGAGAAATCTTAAGATTTTTTTGAAGCCCCAGGCATTTATGCAGAAGTAGGCCCTACCCGAGATCATTAATAGTAGACAGTATATTGTCAAATACTCGTTCTAATGGTAATTTGAAATATATATATATGCACGGGGCTCACAATCTCAAAAATCGAGACACAAACGAGCTCGACCAATGGCCGCATTGTTTATGGACATGGACAATGGTCTTCACATAATAATGCAGTTTTCCCACTTTTGCCAGTTGACATGCAGCTTGAAATTCCCTATTTTTCGGAGAATATATAACGGAATAATATTTGATCATTAAAATTATCCGGATCACTCTCATTAGAACAGAGTCGAGAAAGAAATGAGACGCCACCGAGAGAGAGGCCATGGGCCCGGGCTCAGTTAGCCCATGCCTTAAGGTATCCGAATACCCTAAAATAGTGAATTTTGCCAAAAACTGACAAATTTCTTTTATGATTTTATTTTATGGGTCATCTTATTAGTTTTATAAAAATACCAACTTTATCATTTTCCGTTCACTAGAACAAAAATTACAAGTGTTTTAGTAAAAGCACAGATGCCATTATTTTAACCAAGATGTCATACTTTAAAACGCGTTTTACTCGAAATGGGATTTTTTTTTAAATAATCAAACGGAGTCAGTGATTGTTCAAAAAGTTTTGAACATAATTAACTGAAATTTTTTCTGTAAGCTCTGTACAATAGTAGAATTGTTTTAACCTTCAGATTTATCAATCACTGTTTTATTATAAAATTTACAGTCCCTTATGTGAATATAATCACGGCTTTTTAAGCAATTTCATATAATAACTGAGATAAAGTGCTCTAGTTTTTGTAAAAAAGAAAATATCTTATCCTGAAGGTCATTTCAAAATTGAATTACATAGCAACACAATAGATTGAAAAAAATTGAAAATTTGTTCATAAACCTTTGGTACAGAATGGGCCGCGTTTATGCTATTTTTTGTCAATTTTTACCTATTTTTTCCCATTTTAGTAATAATAATTTCTTTTTCTCTTCTTAATTTTAGCACATTTTTCTTAAAAGGCTCTAAACAAATCTAAAAATAACAAAAAAAAAAAAAAAAAAAAAAAATCCCCATGTTTCTTTTTTTTAAAAAAAACAATTTGTCACAACCAGTCGGATACCTTAAGACGTCCCTGTTACGATGCAAGGAATTGTAGCACAGTCTGCTCTAGTCGTCCTGAGAGTGCGAATTTCAAAGCAGACAACAAATGAAACTCCATTGGATCAGTATTGTTTTCATTCGAGGATATGGAGAGCGCCTATTTTGATTTTTCTATTACTTAGTCTGCCTTCCTTCTCTGAACATGCAACACCTGTTACCAACTATTTGACGAAACATAACCTCTTCACCATACACAATTTTTAAGGGGTTCATGGATGGCAGACACACTAGTCCTACGTGCCCATTGTGACGTTTGAGATAAATAAAGGTAGCGTGATATTTATTAATTTAAGTATTTATTTTACTTACGTCACAGCTATTAATACAGTATATACAATGAAGTTATAAAAAACAGTGTTGAGATATTTTATCTGTTGTTTGTGAGGGAGGAGGTCACAATCATTCTCTGCGAAAGTTTCCAACCGTCTTTCTCTCGCTGCCCTCTCTAGGGTTCCGATGGTAGCGGTCGGCCCCTTTATCCTCGAGTTACATCCGGTTAGTGGGTGGAGTAGGGGTTCTCTCACGGTGTCAAAGATAAGACAGTGCAATATTTTAAGGGTGCAGGTGTTCATAAAGATGTAGTGATACCATCCACAAAAAGAAGCCGATTTACAGATGTGGGACGGGATACGTTACACCATTCACGGGATAACAGCAAGCACTTCCATTTGTGACCACGTTATCAACACACGTCTGCTTACCATCTGATTTGTGATCGAATAACTTCGGGCACGCCAGTCTGCTACTGATCTCTCTTTTTCGACGCTCTGCGCATTAGTCATTCCTACTACGCTGACGCTCCTTCCGTCGTTAATCAAAAATGGATGTGGTTTCTTATGGTAATTGCTTTTTTCACCTGGTGTGTGTACGATCTTTTCTCTAAGAGAATCGTGAAACTTACTTTTGGAAGGCCCCTTGTATTAAGACTAGATCTAAAAATTACATATAATCAGGACTATCGGACAAGATAGCAGTTCTTTACAATATATCATGTCCTAATAATTTCTCTTTCACTTTTTAAAAACTAGATCGTCCATTTTTAAAATATAAAAACAATTGTGATAAATTTACAAAAGAGGGAAAGAAAAAGCTTTAATTCTTGTACTTTTTTTACCTATCTTCTCTCTCTCAATTTAATTTCAAGTCTATTTTTCTACCACTGATATTTCTATTTTAAGAATATGCGTTATTTTCCTTACTTATAAAAACGTTTTGGGGTATTTAAAACACATTCTAATAATTACTATAATTGAAGAAATAATAACAATTACCAAAAAAAGGTCACAGTACTTGCCTGAGATAAATATTAAGGATTTAATTAACAAAATCGCCACGATCCTGACACGAGATATTCGAAATGAAAAGCTATTTTAATATATAATCTGTTAAGTAATTCCATTAAAGCTTGCAAATGACAATTCTGTGACCTAGTTTCATTTCGATTGCAAAATTAAATTAAAAAGCGGAAAGCAAAACTGTTCTGACACAAGGCTTTTAAGATCCATTTTTATTTGGATTCTTTTGTATTTCTACGTGGAAGTACGATTTCACGCTTCACATGTCTAGATAAAAACACAATTTAAAATAAATGTATTCACTTTTGGAAGCATACTTTAAACAGGTTCCGGGTCTTCAAGAATTTGTTACATCTGCAAAAGGAGCTACCATCTCGATTATAATTATATATCATGCATAAAAAATATGTATATAAATAAAAGAGTTAAGATCTCAGGTTTAAATTAAAAATACATTATTATTATTTTTAAAGTTCTGACTCGTAATATTTGGTATTTTTAAAGCATTCAAAATAAAAGATTTTCCATTAAAAAAAATCCCCTCTTTAAAATAATGTTTATTTTTAACAACTCATTTATTTGAATTACTGCCCGTTAAGAGAGCTGTAAGTTTAAAACTTTTATTAATTATTGAATTTTTGTGTTTCAACATATTCCAAAAAGGAATTAGGATTTATAGGAGGTTATTGATATCAATTGTTTTAGAAGTAATAAAATAAACCTATGTATGTACATATTTAATGACATGTGATTTTACCAAAGATAATCTATATATAAAAATGGATATTTGTATATATGACCATTCTTCACTCCAACACCGTTCCACCGATCACTATGAAAATCAGCATGTATATGTATTTTTTTGTGTGAAGAAGGTTTTTGTGCTATCCTCTTTGTTCCATCTCCCCACCAGGTGGCTCTACAGCATATCAACTTCTGCACAGTTCAATCAATTGTCAAGTTGCCAACGTGGTCGCTAAAAATGATGTCAACTTGGCTCTATCGCCATTATAAAGCAAGAAACAGCGTTGATTGTGAATATTACAATTTCAATATAAAACAAATACACAACAGAAAGTAATATGAATGTATTACACATCCAAATATAAATTATTTACACTATTTTAAGCGTTCATTACACAAAATTTGTAACAATGTTTTACTTTTGCTGAGTAGAGATCAGCTTAGGAGGATGTTTTAAAAAATCGACCCATAAGGGAGTTACAGGGGCGTTATAAATAAAAAAAAATCCTTTTTATCAGCTATTAGACCTACAGACTTAAAATTTAGCAAATGTGATTTTTTGTTCAGCTGAGATATGCAAAAAAAGGCTTTTTTTTGTTTAATTTTCAATTAATTCACTTAAAATTAATTCATCAAAAACTTCATTATTCTTCAATCTGTATAGTTTAATTTTTCAATTACCCGTGCGAAGAACGGGTATACCAGTTAGTTATGTAATAAAAATCATAAAATCAATGTTTTGCTTTTCACCTAAAGACGGAAAAACAAGAAGTACTACTATCTGAAAATGCTTTGATTCGTAAAGGTTAACAGACCACCTCCGGATGGAATATTTTTGAAACTCTTAAATTGTTGGATGAGATTGATGAGAACTTGGGAAAGCCGAAGAACTTTGTTCATATGAACCCGAGCATGTTTTAGTCGGGAGAGACCGACCTATCTCATTTGTCAAAAAAGCATTTGAAATGCCCGAAGACAATGAATGAATGGAAAAGTTTGATCTGTGCATCCTGGTATTAGTAAGACCTGAGTATGATGCGAAAGGAAACGCAACAAGACGCAGAGTCTAACATTGCTGACGTGGCATTGTGCTGTAAGGAGTGAGTGAGAGAATATTAACGTCGCACTGATTAGCAACACGAGGGCTTTTGGCGACGGTCCGCGTAATTTTGAACCATGGTCAAGTGACGCGGACGACACCTGAGCTGGCACCCCCCTCTCCTAACTACCACACCACACCAATGTGCTGTAAGGATATAGTAACAGCAATCGACAGGCTTCGGCTATCAAATAAAATGAAATTTCAGGCAATAGTATATAGATATTGCACTGTAAGATAAACGACAGATAGCTAGTATCTCACCCAGTGGCGTACCGTATACAGGGACGCCTTAAGACTTCTTGAGGCCCTGGGCCCCTACGCAAAAGTTGGCCCTGAGCCCCTACACAAATATAGGCCCCAACTATGAGTCTTGCAAGTAGACAGTACATATTATATACTTTGTCAAATACTCGTACAAACAATAACTCGAAACAAATAAATATGCATTATTTACATTCGCCCAAACCGGCTCGACAGACTGCCACCTTTTAACTGAATGAGTAATGAGAGTGTTTGTTGATAGACCTATACATGGACAGCGGTCATCACATGTAGCCAGTTGACATATCGTCCGAAATTTTCAGTTCTTCGGAGAATGTACCCGAAAATTGCGTTTGACCGTTGAAATTATTCGAATCGTGATCTTATTACGGACAAGGTCGATACGAGTTGACTAGGAGACAAGGCCCCGGTTGGGACCGAGGCCCTGGGCCCATGCCTTAAGACATCCCAGAACGTATACCCCCCCCAACCCCCGTATCGGAAGAGGTGGATTCTAGGGGACCCAAAGCCTGATGTTGTGGTTTTGAAATCCTTTGTAAGGTCCGGCTTAGGGCTCAAAACCTGACTTTGCAAGGGGCCCTAATATTGTCCGTTACGCCACTAATCTCATCATCCCCAGACGCGTCTTCATTGATTATTCGAAGCGCTATTCATTGCTGAAAATAGAATTCTATATTATCAGTGAGATCAGGGATGTTTTAAGGCATGGGCCTATTGGTCCAGGACTTCTATTTGGCATGAGCCTCGACTCGGTCTCAATAAGATCAAGATTCAAATAGCTTTGATCGTCATATGTTATTCCCGAATATATCCAATAAACTATGAATTTCAAACTATATGACAACCATATTGTATATATATGTGGGACGGCGTCTAGGGGAAGGTTCGATTTTAATGTTAAAATAAGCACGCAGAGTTAAAATAACTTAATTTATTAATAACACAACTAAAACATTTACTATTTACAAGGGGTTTTAAATAATTCGAGATAGCACCATACTAATTCCGAAAACACGTACTCTTTCTCAAAACAACGGAGAGAGCGATTTCCTCTGACCTGCCTTCGTTCAAGCTTTGGTGCAACTCTCAGTTTTTCCTTTCTGCCCCCTTTATAAATACATGACCTCATCGTATCGCGCACCTAAAACTCATGTGGTTTCGATTAGTGGTGCCATCTCTTACAATAAAAATCAAAAAAAGTAAAAGAAAACTTGCACTCCTTTCCTACAAGTTCGGCCATCCTGGGAATCACTGACCTCAGTGATTTTACATACCATACAATAAAATATCGGCCTCTGCAAAATTAATATTAATCGGAGATAAAAATTCTAAGATAGACATTCAAATTTAAAAATAAGGATACAACTCTCAAAAATGAAATATTAATAGCAAAGAAAACAAAACACATTATGTTCTCTTAAAAAAGAACAGAAAACCCTTTTTATAAAAATACATCATCATGGTGAGTAAAATTTCATTAAATCAGCAGATGAATTTGTTATCTTAGGTCCCTCATGGGGTCAACCACTTTCTCTAAATCATATCTATCTCTAGGTTTTACTTTAACTATTCTATATGGTCCCTTCTCATGTGCTAACTTTATTATCCCAGTTTGCATATCTCTTGGTACAACTATCAATTCACGACCTTCAACATATTTGTAAAGTATTTCGTTTTTATTGAAAAAGTCTGAATTGCTGTTTGTTTCAATCAGTGACCTTAGACTCTGAGTGTATTCATCCTCTTGTTGTGCCCTTTTTAATCTTGCGGTTAGAGTATCGTTAGTAATTATTGCGACTGGATATCTGCTAAGGGCATCCACATGTTGTATTCTCTGGCCGGAACGATGCACAATTTCATAATCAAACTCTTCCAGCAATAATGCCCATCGCGCTATACGAGTAACCAAATCCTTTTTGT
Organism: Trichonephila clavata; assembly: GCA_019973975.1. Taxonomy (NCBI): domain Eukaryota; kingdom Metazoa; phylum Arthropoda; class Arachnida; order Araneae; family Nephilidae; genus Trichonephila; species Trichonephila clavata. Next base: position 19,225 of record BMAO01036760.1, on the reverse strand, counting down.
CTATAGTCTTTTGAAACGCTGAGCAATCCGTTATGACTTTGAAATGATTTCCCATAAGGTAGGTACGAAATTTCTTTAAAGCGTTGACAACAGCAAGAACTTCAAGTTCATAGCTGCTATACTTCTCCTCTGCCGGAGTAGTTTTCTTAGACATGTATTGAACAGGATGCAATTTTCCATCTTCTGCCTCTTGGAGTAAGACGGCTCCGTAGCCTTGTTGACTTGCGTCCGTGTGCAATTCGGTTGTTTTTCCCTGCTGGAAAATACTTAATACTGGACTTTCAGTCAACAATTGCTTGAGCTTTTCAAATGCTTCTATTTGAGGTCGTTCAAAGACAAATCGATTGTCGTTTCTAATTAGATCACTCAAAGGTTTCGTTATTTTAGAGTATGACGGAATAAATTTTCGAAAATAGCCAGTGAGTCCTAAAAAGCTTTGGACTTGTTTGACAGTCGTTGGTACAGGAAACCTCTTGACAGCTATCGTTTTTGCAACTGAAGGGCGCACCGTTCCATTTTCGACAACGTGACCCAAAAATTCCACCTTTCGTTTTAAAAACTGACATTTTTCAAACTTGATCTCCAACCCATATCTGGATGCGACCTCAAACACCTTCTTTAGTTTTTCCAAACCTTCTTTCGCATCTTTAGCTGGAACGATCAAATCGTCCAAATAAATTATTACGATGCTCTTTCGCATGAGTTCCCTAAAAATGCTGTACACAAATCTTTGGAATACGCATGGGCTTGTACTGAGACCAAAAGGTACCTTATTAAATTCGAACTGCCCGTCTGGTACAACAAAGGAGGTGAAATGCTTGCAATCCTCGTTTACGTCGACATGAAAAAACCCATATAGTCAATGCATAGTCTGTCGGTACCGTCTTTTTTCTTGACTAACACGATTGGACTTGCATATTCAGAAGAGCTTGGTCTCACGATTCCCTTATCCAACCATTCGTCGATCTGCTTGTTGACGGTCTGATTCTCCAGAAACGACAAACGGCATGCTGTTTGGTAAACTGGTATATCATCCTTCAGGATAATTCTCATGGATATATTTGTCGTTTCTTAGGTGTATAGCTGTTGATTAGTTCAGAGAGTTCCTTTCTTATTCGAGGATTGATAACATATTTAACTTCGATTTCGTCTTCAGTTCCTGCTTCATAAACCTGTGTATTCACAAACCACACCTTCTCTTCGTGTTTACGGAAATAAACACCTTTTTTTTATCAAAGCCAACAAAAGCTTGTTCCAAAATGTCCAATCCTATCACTGCCTGGAACTCCAAATGCACCGCAGGCACGACATGCCATATTACGGAATATTTCTCTCCATCCAATTCGATTTCTCGTTGGAACGATCCTTTTGTTTTGACTTCGTACTTTCCCAATCCAGATAACACGACAATGTCCTTCGAGAGCTTCGATTGCTCGATGATTCATTTGCTTACATCTTCATGAATGAGCGAAACTGAGCTTCCAGTGTCGATTAGACCCTCAAAAGTCTTGTTTCCGATGATTATTTTCCTGGTCTTAATTCTGTCTTGCTGAATTCGAGAACAGATCTGGACCGGAGAGCTTGAAGATTTATTGATTTTCGTACCCTTGTTGCACTTTGTACAATCTACGGCATAGTGACCTGGTCCCCTGCAGTAGCTACATGTTACCTGTTTAACTCTTTTATCGTAAGTTCTCGTCGATTGAAAGCATTTTCTATCATTCCAATTATTTCCAAGGTGAAAACGTTCTTGCCTTTGAGAACAATTATCGTTATTGTTCGATCTCTTAGCAAATGAGTTTAACTGCTTTGGCCCTATAGTTCTTCGGACGTCCTCATAATCTTCAAATTTTTTCGCTAGCTCAATAGATGAGTTAATAGTAGACCATTCGTCCAAAAAGTGTTCCTGAAAATCATACGGCGCCCTCTTCTTTATTTGATCGGCTATAATTAATTCTCGTAATTGGTCGTAGGTGTTAACTTTTAAGCCCAGAGTCCATCCATCAAAATACGTCTGTAATTCGTGTTGAAAATCTTGCCATGTTCGTTCATCGGACTTTTGATGAAACAAAAATAACTGACGAAATTTTTCCGGAGATAATTTAAATCTTTGTAAGAGTAAATCCTTTACATGATCGTAATCATTACACTTATCAGTTGGTTCTCTTGCGATCAGATGGGCAATTTCGACGGGTATTAAACCTATAAGTTTTTGAACCCAATCTTTTTTCGGTAAGAAAGTTAGTTCTGCATGACGCTCAAATAAGGTAAGATTCAAACCAATATCTTCCTTCATATTAAACTTATGAAAAGTTTCGTGAAACAGTTTATTCGATGCTTGAACGTTTTCGGTGTTATTCGGCATACCGGCAGTCTGTTGCGCTTGTATTCGCAACTTCTCTAATTCGTACTCTTGTCTTTCTCTCTCATCCTTTCGCGTATCCTCTCTCTCAGCCCTCTCTCTCACTCAGCCATCTCTCTCTCTCAGCCCTTTCTCTCTCTTCTCTTTCTGTACGTTCCTCCACTATGCTATCAAGCATCTTTTTAACATAATCTTCAACGTAATCTGGGCTTTTTACGATCAGCTCCTTTAACTTCAATTTTGTGATACCTGCTTCGATAGTAAGGTCCAAATCCTCGGCGAGTGACACCAAATCCTCTTTCCTTTTCGCGAGTAAGAATGCCCTTTTTATACTCAGAATGGTGAGCCAGAGAACAACTTAAATTTTTACCCAAGTTAAATGAGACAAAACCATTAAAATGACACGCAAAAAGTTTACTCACTTAAAAAGAAACAAAAGATAATTTAAATAAGATGCAATTATCAATTATAAACAATTATAGACAAAAATGGACTTTTTAAAGAATTCCCGGAACTTAAATCCTTTTACAAAACACAACAGTATTACAGTTAATATCAATTTTATTTTTTATTAAAAAAAACAACGCAATTTATCAAAAATAGATTACTAAGAAAAAACACGGAAAGTACTCAGTTATTAATCCAAAACTAAAAGAACATCAAATATCTATGTCTGCAATTAAACCAATAATAGTACCTAGTACTTCAAAATTCAATTTCAGATTCACAGAACAGGAAATATACACACAAAAAATCATTCATTTATATAATTTTCGCCTATTACTCACACAATACCAAAAAAAAAGATACTAGCACAATTAAATGTAATTCTGAAGACACTTTACGTTGACCTCAATGACACAGGAAATCTTGTTTCGTGTTGATAACTCGCAATTCGATGCAGTTCCAAAGGTTCTCTCGTCAGTGTTGACCTCAATGATCAAGGTAATCCCGTTCAATTCGTTCAGTATCTCATTGAGTCGCTGGGCTTCCAGTTTTGGTTGACTGTAGCTGACGTGGAAATTCGCCAAGATTCCGTGTTTCTAACCAAGTCAATGGACCCCTGTTTCCTGTTGACTGTTCTCGCTGAAGTATTTCCGTATCGCTCGTAAAATTTCTTATCCAGCTGAAGGCTTCACCGGGTCTCTATTCGATGCAAGGCAAGGTCTATGTACCGCTCAGGAAATCAAAAAATCGATGAGGAGGTAAAACTTTTAAAAAATGCTCTTAGATAAATGAATAGTTTAACAGTTCTAGGTCGAACCCTCAATTTGTGGGACGGCGTCTAGGGGAAGGTTCGATTTTAATGTTAAAATACGCACGCAGAGTTAAAATAACTTAATTTATTAATAACACAACTAAAACATTTACTATTTACAAGGGGTTTTAAATAATTCGAGATAGCACCATACTAATTCCGAAAACACGTACTCTTTCTCAAAACAACGGAGAGAGCGATTTCCTCTGACCTGCCTTCGTTCAAGCTTTGGTGCAACTCTCAGTTTTTCCTTTCTGCCCCCTTTATAAATACATGACCTCATCGTATCACGCAGCTAAAACTCATGTGGTTTTGATTAGTGGTGCCATCTCTTACAATAAAAATCAAAAGAAGTAAAAGAAAACTTGCACTCCTTTCCTATATATATATATATATATATATATATATATGGAAAAAATTTATATATAAAATAGAACATAACAGGGGAAATATATATATATATATATATATATATATATATATATTGCAAAAGGCTGCGTTATTTTGTCATGTCCATCTTCCCTGTTTAAGACTAGGCCTACTCCCGTGCACCTTCGTTACTTATTTAGTCGAAAGGCGATTGTCGGTCAAATCAGTTTGAGCCTAGGTTTGTGAGATTGTGTGGCACGCACATTTATTTGTTACGGTTACCGTTTGCTCGTGTACTTGACAACACATACTGTCTACTTAAAAGGGTCCTACGTGGGGGCCTTCTCTTACATAGGGATTCAGTGACTCAAAAAGTCTTAAGTGAGTCTTCATTGAGTGAAATTCCTAATCGGATCAATTCTATACACTAAAACATCCGCTTATTGAGTGTGCACATGTGAAGGGTGAAAATTTGCAAAAATAGTGAACTCAAATCTCCATATTTCTGAGACGCTTATCAATAATCCTTACATTTGTTGGTGTTCTGCTTGCAAATGAGATCGTTCATAATGACGAATTAGTTGTACATTGTTGCCTTTTTCACCTGAGTGAGGCATCTTTCATGGTTCAACCATTTTTTTTATCAACATCGTCGAACAGCCTGAATAGTTCTACTCAAATAGTAAGCGATCCTTCCATTTTACCATCCTATTGCATCCAGCGACGTCTTTAGACTCTTTGAGACCAAAGGGCCAGAGAAATCTTGGCTTTTTAAGGCCCTGGGTCCCTATGCAAAAGTAGGCCCTACCTAAGATCTTTAAAAGTAGACAGGATGTAGTATGCATTGTCAAATACTCGTTCAAACGGTAATTTCAAACACATAAATGTGCGCGACTCTAAAACCTAGGCACAATCCGGCTTGACCGATGGCCGCAGTTCGACTAAATGAGTTGAACGATTTTTTATTGTATTAGGCTTTGGCCTAGACATGGACAATGATCTTCGTGTAATAATACAGTCTGGCCACTTTTGCCAGTTAACAGGCTGTTTGAAATTCCCAGTTTTTCGTAGAATATGTACGAGAATAATATTTGACTTTTAAAATTATCCGGATCATAATCTTATTAAGAAAGAATCGAGAACGGAACGAGGCCCTGGACCCGAACCCAGTTGGCCCATGCCTTAAGACGTCCCTGATTCCTCTCTTAAGTGATAGGCACATACTTTTATAATTCGTGTGCCTGAATCAATACAGCCAAAATGAACAGACGGAATCTAATTCGAATGGACCAGAATTCCCCCCCCCCCTTTTAACACTTTATCTAGGGGTCCATTTGCGTTGTTTGAAGTTACAGTTGTTAATTTATTGTTCCCATTAAAGTACCGTAAAATAATAGAGCGTACTTTTAACACAAAAAAATTAGTTCGAAATTTACAGGGTGAGAGTTACAAGCCGGGTATAAAAATGATAGCTTCAAAAAAAGAGAGAGAGAGAGAGAGAGATGAGCATAACAAAAACTCTAAACTTCTACATATTTAAAAGCAATGAAGTTAAAGGTCTCTGATTCTAATAGTAGGGAGGTTTATTTATATTCTTTCTCAAACTCTAAGTAAATTGGTAAAGTGGCTGCTTTCGTAATTAGAATAATTGATCTCTTTTTCCATGAATATACAATGTATTCTTTGATAATAATAGTTTTCTCTCATTTTATGTTAAATTTTGAAATTTTAGTACTTTAATTTGAAAGTAATTGTAAAAGAATAGGGAAAATAAGCATTAGAAAAACTATTTTTCCTGGTTTCTAAATGTAAGAATATGATAAACGTGATTATTTCCCCCCTTTAATATTTAAAAAACACAGAAATTTTCTGTCGATTTCTGTATCATTGAAAAAGAGGCTCATTGTGTGTGTGTGTGTGTGAAACTATTTATCTTTAAAAGTGCATTTCTCATCTCTTTGAACCTCTTTTTATTTTTATCACTTTTAAGTAATAGTTTGTTCCACTATAAATCAAGTAAAGTTTTACAATACAAATTACCTCAAATTATTAGTGCTTAAAACAAAAGAAATGATAAAAAAAAAAGTTAAATTAAGAGAACAAAACACCAGCTTGGGTGTCATTTACATATTTCATTAATGAAGTTTAATTTTAATTTAACGATTTAAAACTTATGCAGTTTGTGTGTGTGTTAAGTTTCCTTCAGCAACCGATAGATGGCGAAACAGGTTCGAAAACACAAAAGATTGTTTGGCTTGAAATGCGCCAAGAAAACTTCCCTGGCTCAAGAAAATCGAAAAGGAAATCATTTACTTTGACAGTACAGACTTTACGGAACCGAATATTGATTTTTTTTTAAGTTAAAAGAGTCAACATTTCTCAAGAGGTAATAAAGGAAATAACTTATGTTTACGAAGCGTTTTATATCAGAACTATTTCTTTTTGTTTCGTAGATAAAGATTAATTTCCCTCTCTCCCTTTCTCTCGACATAATCAACAAAAATAGCTATTACCCAAATAAAACTGCTAAAGTCTCTTTACAGCCTTCATTCATTTTCTGTATTTGCAAATATTTTTAAATGTCCAGCATTAGATATGCGATTTCAGACTGGCCGGAGAATAAATGTTCATAGTATTTGAGATTGCAAAAATTTGTAAGAGAAAGTTTTATTGGACACAGCGCAACGAAGAGTTGTCAATTGAATTTATTTTATTTGTTTAGGTAATAGATTATGTATTAATTTTTTAACGTAAGCGATCATTTATTTGAAACAATTTAATGAGAAATAAAGGCGAAAAAACTCTGACATAACAGGCGAGATCACAAAAATCTAGCAAAGAGCAGTTCAGATATATTTTAATTAATATTTTCCTGTAGGTTATGTATATACAGGCGATTCTCGGTAATTCAAATCTTCGATAATACGAACCTCTCGCTAATTCGAAGTATATGTTCAGCCCCTAGAAAAATTCTTGATATTTCGAACTAAACAATACGTTTTGTACACTCAATATTTCGAATTAAAATCTGTGGTTGACCAGAATATAATACGCGATAATTCGAAGTGATCTAATAAAACTCTCGACAATTCAAACGCTCACTATCATGTAGAGTCCTGTAGCAAACAGGTTGGAGCTTACATGTTTTGTGTTGTATTGTCTCTGCTTGTCTCCCCTGTAACGTAGCCCCTTTGATGACCATCGGAGTTGACTGACTCCGATAACTCTGACAGAAGCTAAAGTGTCACTAAACAAGCAAAGCTACTTTTTCCTTCAAAATCATGTTGACGCGGACATTTTTGAAGCTTCATTCATTCTAGAAAAATCTATTGACAAAGTTAGATTCAATGCCATAAAACAAAAAAACAAAAAAAAAAGATAACAGATTAAAAAACAGACAAAAAATAATTATGTACAGTTTGTATTCTTTTAATAGTTTTTAATATATAAATGTATTCTTTTAATACAGGACTTTTAATTTCTATGTAATATTCATACTGTACGCAATATGTACTTTTTAAAAATATTTTGAAATAATTTTAGACACATGTACAATTGTTGTTTAATTACATAGCTTCAAATTTAAATGTGTTAGAAAAAAATTTCTTTTCGTGTATTTTTTTAATTTTTTTCCCTATCCTCTTGATAATTCGAAGCTCTTCATTGGTCCATTCAACTTCGTATTATCGAGAGTCGACTGTATATATATACATTTAAATATAATTTTTTATTATGTTAGACCCGTCGAATTTCGAGCTCACAAATTCAAATTTTACAAATCAAATATGTAATAGATTAATCCAGTGGTCTTCAAACTTTTTCAACTCACGGAAACCCTAGAACTTGAAGGTGTTTTCATGGAACCCCTAGAACTAGAAAGTGTTTTCGGGGAACTCCATTCCGCATTCATACTTAGAAGAATACATCTCAAAATAATATTTAAAGTAGATCAACATGTTCCTGCGGGATTCCTCATAATCGCAATAGAAACATGAAAAGGAAACATGCATTATTCACAAAATATAGGCTTAGAGAGAATTTCTATATAAATATTAAACTGGAAAAGTAATTGTGAAAGGACAAATTCTGTAACTGTATAATTATCATCAACGATACTGCATTGAATTAAAGAATAAAAATCTGTTTTTGTGATTAACTTACGTTGCAGCAGTGGACATGTAAAAATTGTATACAATGATAAAAGTAAGCACTTGTCAGCTAGAAAGATTATGCTTTAAAAATCTTCTGATTAAATACCTTTTTAAAGGTTTTCACCTAGGTTTAGAGGCGTTACGTACACCCACCCATTGCGGGAGCCCAGGGATACTAGGGGCTCAATGTCTGACTTACGCCAAATACGTATTTGGGCTTGGGGTCCAAAACCTGACTTTGCAGGAGGCCTAATATTCTCCGTTACGCCACTGTCTAGATTCCTCTTTTTCCGATCAACTTCTTGTCTTACTATCCCTTTATTAAAAATAATACATGGATAGAATTCAATATTGTTAAATTACAGCTTAAATTCCTTCAAAAGTGTTCGTGCACTCTAACAATTTTCTGTAAAATTCAATGTTTTCAATAAATAAAAATTAATAAATTGGAATTGGAATTTTTTTACACTATCTGCTACTTGTTCTTATTGGAATAGCATAATCAATTTTTAAAACCTAGCATAACTATTATTTTAATAATAATAATTAAAAAATTGCTGAAAAGTTAGACCACAAAAATCTTTGTACACTTAAAAAAATCTCAATTTGGGTTTAAATATTGCATTTTTTTCTTAATGTAGTACTTGGTAGGATATCTTTTGAATCTGAGCTTTTAAATGATGGAGCATTATTTTGGTGTCACATTTTTAATATAAAAGACACAGTTGAAAAAATATTTTAAAGAGATTTAGCTATATTTGCTTTATAGCTTTGTAGCCTACCCATAAGTTATGCCACTGTGGAAAGGGTATTTCCCAGAGTGACATCAACAAAGACAAAATTAAGGATTCGAGTGTGTCTCGAACTCTTAGATTCAATTCTCAGAATCAAAATGACTTTGAAAGAACGAGACTTGCTGCGTTGAATTCATTCCAGCGCCACAAATGCTTCAATATAAGTCAGAAATTTATTTAAAAAAAACACAGCAGATCACGATACCGAGCAGGAAGAATTCGAATGTGTTTGAAATGAATTATAAATAATTAAAGCATTTTAACGTATCTTTTAAAATAAAGTTTCCCAAAATCCCAAAACTAAAAAAGTATATTTATGAATTGCAAGTGAAAATCGATTCGCTACTTTTTCTCCCTCTTCGTCCTACTTTGCTACATAAGTTTCTGGCAACTCTGCATTATTCGGCTATATAGCAGACGATAAACTTGTTACACTGACTTCACTAGTAAAGATGTGGACGCCACAGTAAAAGGTACAGTGTGCACTTAGGTTAACGGAATTTTAATCAGTCACGCGCGTACAGCGACGTGTTCGAACAGAATGGAATGTCGATCCTCCGACATTAAAATTTATCCACCAAAGGGAAAGAACTTGAACGGAGAGGGGAACTTTGGTATCTCAAACTGGCAAGTATACTTAAGTTTTCGTAATAGAAGACACTGTTGATCGTGTACTTGATTCATTTTGCATGAGTCCTGATAAGTGTATTATGCAAGCCAGTAATGATACTTCGTTCTGTTCGAACACGTTCAGACACGTTACGTTATTACATTCTGATGGGTAGTTTCGTAATAATAAACCTTAACTTTTGGATACTTTAAGCCCGGACACCCTGTAAATCATTGCTTTCGTGTAGCTTCCAAGTTTAGATAAGTGGCTAAATTATTCCGTGATTGGGGAACATGGAAGGAAAGTAAGTATCCAAACTATCTAGCAACAGCGATAAACATTTTGCCATTATAAAATATAACTTTGACCTTTAATGCCCTACTTCGTAAAATAATACACTGATATTCCATAACGGGTTCGGACTTGATATCTTTCACTTGATACCTAATTTCTTAACCCTATTTAACCATCGAGTTGACAAGAAAGACTGGGTGACATTTATATTCCTTTGCCCTTGAAATGAAATTAATGAAACTTCACGCAGGTGCCATTAAACAACACTAACACAATCAAGTTAAATAAAGGAGAAAAGGGAGTAAAAGGAAGTACCTGCCTTCTAAAAATAATGTCCTGGAGAAAAGGTTGCTCTTAAGTGGTTTTTTCATCCAATAGGAATGCGATAGAAAGAGAAACAGAGTAAAAAGTATGGAATAGAAGGAGAAAAAAAATTGTAAGAATTCTAACACACTTTCAACGATAGATTCGCTCAATCTGACAGTAGTCCACTTGAGTCAAGGTTTGTTACAAACAGGAAGAGCCGCCATGTATGGTCATGAATTGTATCAATAGACAATAGTAACGATGTAGCCGTGGTAACTGAGTGGTCCCGGTCGAGAACTTGTGGCCGAAATTGTAGAGTTATGAGCTCGGGTTCTGAAGATTCACTGTGTAGAGGAGTTTGTCGAGAAACAAGACATCGCGTTGGCGTCTGTGGAAATTTGGAAAGAGGGGGGGGGGAGAGAAAGCTCAAGTGTCATCCTTTTCACTTGACCAAGACTCAACATCACGAAGTTTAAGGTGAATAGCCCTGGTGCAGCTTCGAAGCACAGCATTATTAAAAAATCAAACGATAGTAACGTTATAAAAAATGCCCCCCTCCCACGAAGAAAAGGAAAGATATTTTATGTTTAAAAAAAGCTTTAAAGTTTCTTATTAATAACTACATATTTTTTATAATTATGGTCCTACATTAGATAAATTTTGTTAAACTCTGCGAGATTCAAAATATTCTTTTCTTTAGCAAAGTTATACTTTTAAAAATGTGTCATTACGGCACACACAGGGAGAGAGAGAAAGAGGTTTTGTAAATTTTAGTCCCTAAATTCTTCTCATGTTTTTAAAACTACCTTCTATTAAAAGTAAAGATTTATTTTTAATATCGTATGAAAGTTTTTTTTTTTGAACACATCCACAAGAAAATCAGACTAAGCAATTAATCATTCTTTTATTCAGAAAAACTATTTAGTACAGACAAAAATAGTAAAGAAGGCGAGGCTCTGTTTATGGTGAATAGAATATATTATTACGAATTTTGTGTAAAATAGTACAAATAATTTGTATCTGGATGTGTAATGCATTTATATTACTCTATGTTATACTTATTTTATGTCAAAATTGTAATATTCGCAAGGAACGCCGTCTCTTACGTTATAATGGCGATTCAATGGAAACTTGGCGATAGAGCCAAGTTGGCATCATTTTTGGCAACTAAGTTAGCGACTTGGTGACCAATTTGGTGACTTTGGCAACCATTTGGCGACCCTTTTTGGCAAGTTCGGGTCCTTCTGGAAATTTGTGGATAAATCCACTAATTTGAAGACCTATGACGCAAGTGGATCTTTCTCGAAAGATCCGCGAGGCCTATAAATAGAGAGATGCTCACCTAAAATGAGTTAGTATGGTTTTAACCAGTGATTAGTTAGTATTGTTTTGACTAGCAACTAGTAGGCTTGCCTTGACCGTGATTACCGATTAGCTCGGCTGTTGAATAGGACAAGCAGTGCTTGTAAATAATCTTTTACATACATGTATTTAAGACACTGATAATTGTGTCTGAGTGCTGTTGAGGGAAGACCTTCTGAGATTTATTCTTCAAATATTGCTGCTGAATCCTGTACTTCAAGGATTAGATTTTCTGCAATAAATTCTCATCGCTCTTAAAGAACTGTCTTGTTCTTTGCGACTGATTTGCATAAAATCTTCGAACCCCGATCGACATAACAATATCAATTATGAATAGGAAGAATATAAAATGAAATTTGCTAATACAGTTTAAAATTTAAAGCTATTTCTGTATTTCGCTTATCATTGTAAACGTCAGGGATTTTTAATTTTTCCTTCTTATTTAAGCAGTGTGTTATTTCTCCTTATTTTAAGTTATCTTCTCTTTACTATCTTTAACAAGCAAACATTTAAAAGAACTAGAAACGAATAATAGTGAAATGAAATCATACAGAATCACTCAATAATTATATATTGTAATAATTCAACAAACCTCACAATGTTTAGGAACTTGAAGAAATGTCAATAATATAGTATACATATTTATAATATTCTTTGCGTGTAATTTTTAGTTGATTGTATGAAATAAAAACTAACATTTAGCTATAGTTTTCTTGTTGTTACTTATGCCACCTGCCTGACGTTAGTTAGATCGAGGTCTACGAAATTCATCATGGCAATGGGCTTTAGATACGCATGTCGTTAGCCGAAGCTTTGAGCCCATGAAGGTGACAGTACGATTTTGCTCACGATAGATGGCGACACCATTCGGATCCACTGATTTAACGAGCACGTACTCCGTGTGCACTCAGCGGATATTTGGTGGCATCGGGCATCGAACCCAGGCCTTCCGGTCTGGCGTCTGATGCTCTAACCACTAGGCTACCCACGGCCCCATAGTTTTTCTTTATGAATGAAAAGTTCTTTTTAGCGAATAGAATCTTTACTTGAATTTCATTCTCTAAAACACTGAACAAACGAAATTTTCGTCATCTAAAATGGAAATGTAATTATTATGTTATGGTATTTTAGTCTTACCTATCGATTAACAATTAAATCTTTTAGATAGATAAAAAAATTGTTTTTTTTTTTTCATTTATATTTTACCTTTACAATTCACCCAGCCAGTAAATCTTGAAATTTTTTTTTTTAAGTGGAAGAAGTGTGACATTTGAAAAAAGTAATGGTAGCGTGATATTTAGGAATTTAAATATTTGGTTTATTTACGTTGCAGCTAGTAATTGCAGTATATGCATCCACACTGAAGTTATTCAAAATATTGATTATTTCATTAAAGTCCAGAATATGATGTTCGTGAGGGAGGAGGCAACGCACCGTTTTCTGCGAAGTTTTCCAAGGGATTTCCTCTGCCCTCTCCAGGCTACTGGGATGGAGGGGCGGTCGCCCCTTTATCCCAGTAGCCTGGAAAAGTTGGTATCCCAACTTAACTCGAATTACATCCAGCTCGTGGGCGGAGTGGGGTTTTCTCGCGGTGTCAAAGGTTGCCAGGGCGATGACAGAAGACAGAAACTCGCAATATTTAGGGGTACACGCCTGCATAGGAACGCAGTTATCCTATCCACGAAAAGAAGCCGACTTTTCAGCTGTGTGACGCGAAAACGTTCAGGATTAAAAGGAAACTATAGACAAATATATAAAGCTTCTTTGTTTTTAAATCTTTTAACTTTTTCTTATTAGAATTGTAATGTCCTAACGTTTTTAAATGAAGAACATCAATGATGTTTACTGGTTTATTTACATAGGACACTCACACAAAAATAATGTACACTTTCTTACACGGTTAAATATTGAGCCCGTTGACATTTCTAGAGAGGAAGAATAAGAAATGGGCCTGGGTGGTGGCCTCCAACACATCTGCCTCCGGCAGATACAAAACTTTCACGCAAAGCTCTCTGGTAGAGCTCACAGATTTCTCTTGAAGAGACAATCACTGCTTTATTCTTAATAAAACACACTGGTGGAGTTTATCGCATTCTCTCGTTGCGAGACAATTAACTGAATTCAAATCTCCACACTAAGCTCACGGGTGGAGCTAGGGAAAAAAACGACCTCTCTCTTCGAGAGGTAAACACCGAACTCCCTGGCGTGGCACTTGTGCAGGCGCAGTACCTCTGATCCGTCCGCTTTGCCACCTTGAGTTCCAGAATGGGTCTAGAGTTCGTTACAGAATTTAAAAAACTGAAATAATCCGTTTTTGTGTAAAGTGGTTTTAAGAAGATTATATGCTAAATTTAATTTATATCTTGATTCATTATTTATCGATTCTAAAAAATCAAAAATATTACTCACCCTTATAAATTTAGGATTCATGAATGGAAATTCAAGGTAATATCATCCTTCCACATCGATTCTTCGGGGATAAGAAATGAAAAACTTAATCCTATATTTAATTTACTTGTTTTTATCAACAAATAAAGACCTACAGATATACAGGGTGGTCCTGAATTCATGGTACAAACTTTAAGTGAGTGAGTGAATATTAACGTCGCACTGTCTTAGCAACACGAGGGCTTTTGGCGACGATCCGCGTAATTTTGAATCATGGTCAAGTGACGCGGACGACACCTGAGCTGGCACCCCTTCTCCCCTAACTACCACACCAACGGGAGGACGTTTGAGCTCTCGACAGATTTAACGTGCATCGTTCCCCTACCCGGCAGGTCTTTAGTGGTACTGGGATCGAAATGACACGCTAGCCATGATCCGATGCCTAGACCACTTGGCTACCGCGGCCACACAAACTTTAATAGTAGATACAGGACTTTGTAGCAATTATTTAATGTATAGGAATGTATGGGCGCAAGTGACGCGCAAGGAGGAGAAATAAAAGAAAAGAGAAATGGAGTTATCGGTTTGTTGCGTTGCCGGTAGTGGGCAGTAGATGTCTAGCCACCGCTCAACATGATGCATCTCAGCAAGTGAAAGCGCCATTTGCAGTTGTATCGACGTCTACGACGGGAGACTTTAAGTATGCCAAAAATGCAGGTTTTTTTGCATTTTCGGCATGCATGTACGGCCACGCAAATGATAACTTCAGAGCTGCGCTATGAATGTATCACTTGCAGTTTCCTGATCGAGGAATGCCGGATCGCAGAATTTTTCAGCGGTTGCATCATCAACTTCGTGAAATACGTTCGTTCCACGTCAACAGACATGATTCTGGTTGACGATGAGCTGTATGCAGTCCAAGCTTGGAAGAAAGCCTCTTGAACGTTGTAGCTGATAGACCAGAGTCAAGTACTGCTCATCACGTAAGTGTGAGTCCTCAGACCATTTGTAGAGTGTCAAACAAAAATCGTTTACACATCTTCCATTTTCAGCGAGTACAAGCTTTGAATCCGGCAGACTATCTTCTCCGTCAGCAATGTGCGCTGCAACTGGACTTCATAGCTCATGCGCTGAACAGTTATGAACAAGTTTCAGTAAATATTACCCTTGTCAACAACGCTTTCAATAAACACTTTGTCTTTCCTTTCGTCTCTTATTTTTTGTGTTTGTGCCTCACTGAGTTACTTGGGCCAATACATTCTTGTACAATAAATGATCATTACAATGTCCTGTACCTACCCTTAAAGTTTGTACTACGAATTCAGGATCACCCTGTATATTGAAGGAACTTCGTCTTATATATTCGATGATTTACAGAATTAGCAAACCTATTGAGTGACTATGATTTTATAGCATACAAAATTAAATCATTACGATAGTTCAGATTGGTTCGGATTTATCTTCATGAGAAATGTAAAAATCGAAATTAAATATAATTAATCCTTCAGTAGATTTTTAAAAATTCATTATAGGAGTTATCAGGCATATCCAAAAATCTTAGCCATTTTTGAGACTACCTATTTCCAGTTGACTTAACATCGTATATGGTGATGTGATTACTGGAATCGTTAGTCAATAAGAAGCTCCAATATATCCAGCATATCCTATAAATTAGCGGTGTTTCTCATGGAACACCATTTGTAAAAACGGTAGAGTTGGTGTAACATGAAAAATGATAACAAGCACGTAAGGCACAGTTGCAGGAGATCGACAAAGACAATAAGAAGGATGTATATTGATGACAGCACATGCCGTTCGCAAGCTCGAAAATTCAAGGAAGAAGACAAATAATAGAACATTAGTCAGGATACGGATGTTCTTTACTTGTTTGAGAATAGCTGCTGTGTGTGTGTGGTCAAGCTATAAAATAGATCTAGAATCTAATCTTGCCCTAATTATTCGGAATAGTCGAAAGACAGCAGGAAGTGTTGGGTTTTACACGAAGAGTTGGATTGTTGGGTGAGGGGCGTACACAAGGGGAACGTTTGGGTGTTCAAGCACCTCCCACAGACCAATAGATTTTTATAATTTTTAGCATAAATATTACTCCTCGAAGCTTTCGAGTACGTGTTTTTAATATATATATATATGTAAGGATAATTAAATTAGATCTAAAATTAAATCGCTAGTCCACTTCTAACTTTTATCTTCCCGTTACATCTTCAAGTATTAAATTTATTACCCAGTTCAGGAATATAGAACACATGGCTTAACAGAAGTTCGTCGGCTCCGACCATTAATTTTTATTACCTATATGTCACGCTTAAATTCTCAAGTATACCTCTTGAATCAGAAGCGTACTTGAATAGCATATGGCGTCTGAGGGGGCCACCGATTCATATGGTTAACACGTGTCCGTCTCTCTCTCTCTCTCTTACAAACAGATTACAAAAGGATCTCATGGAATAAAGACGTTTAAAAAATAATGTCTCGATTATCACTCAAAAAACCACGACATATATATATATAACCCCTCCCATAACAGAAGTCTGTGTACGCCACTGCTGTGGGCACCACATCAACTTATTACGGATCAACGGCAACAGCGAGTATCTTCCTATGTTTTTATCCTTTTCCCCGATACGAAAAAAAAATGAATAATTTTTGTAATGAATTATGACAGGAGATATACGATGTCAGTTATGTGTCGTAACGTAAAGCCTCCACAGACAGTGAATCCCCTGTAACGATGAAACAATTATAGATTTATCCTAATAAGTTTCGTTGAATGTACGGTGTATTGTGGAGGAAATAATTCACAGTCAGGTACTGTCACCTAATTAAATTTTTAACACCGCCTTCTGCTGTTTTTTCAATTTAACTGCGATCCGCATTCATAGAGAAGAGAGCCAGCATCGTCAGTCGGAACGCTGAACTTTTCTGTCTCGATAACACAAGGAGCCATGCTGTTGTTATCACTCGTCAAAAAATAACGGGGTTTGATAAGGAGGTTTCACCCCATCCTTCTTATTTTCCTCACTTCAGCGTCTACTGAATGTTAACAGTTTCATGCCTTAGACCAGGGGTCGGCAACCTATGGTACGCGTGCCAGATGTGGCACGCGGAGCAATTTCTAGTGGCACGCCACCACTCTACAAAATTATAAGATATATACTATATATAAAGCTAAATCGTTCTGTCTCTCCTTTCCTCCCCTCGTACATTTTTATATAAAGGTTATTTTTTATTTTCGATTTTTTGCCATGAAACGAATCTGCTGAATCAGCTTGCTTGTAGTTTGTATGCTTTATGTAAAAGAAAACCTCTTCGGTTTAAATGTGACTTACTATTAGCATTAAATATTCAACACAAATAAAAATTATTGAGTAATACTTGCAAAATTGAGAATCATTCATCACGGCTCTGTAAATAAAAAAGTAAGTAGTTTGTCTTTTACCCACCAAAATTTTGGGCATCGACGGAAAAAGAAAAAACAAATGTCTTATGTATAAATCAAAATTCTGCTTAACAGACGTTTTCCATCGGAAATATATTAAGCAAAAATAGTTATTCCATCAATATATTTCACTTGGATTGGAAATAAATTCGGTGAAAAGAAAACACATAATGATGTGGGTTAATTAGGCAAGTGAATCAGATTTCATAACAAAGGCCCTTTTTAACTAAATATTAAGAGAAAATGTAATTTTTTGAGTGCTGTGCCAAAGAAGTCATAATTATTTTATGTTTTACTTTTGGAGCGAATTAAGCTAATAGAAATAGATATTAGAACACATTTTTTATGTTTTCTATTAGTCACGCTGATATACGAATACCGAGTATGAATTCAGTCGAAAGTTAAATTTAGTTTGATGCACCGGCGTGATTTTTTGGTCACTTTTAACTTTGTCACGTTGTTAGTTTTATTGTGAAAATTTGTATATTGTTTGTTTCATCATTGTGCCAGTTAATAGTTACATATTGAATCAAATGAAAGCTTGATGTTCGCGATTTCCAAGATTCTTGGACTAACGAATTCGGATTCATACAACAAAAAGATCGCGCTGTATGTGTGCTATGTCGCGAAAGTGTCGTATGTCGTACGTCAAGTGTACAAAGACATTTTCAAACTAAACACCATACCACATTTAAGAATTCTGATGAGAAATATGAAGTTTTTTAGAAAGAGCTATTTCTGGATATAAAAAGGAAATTATACATTTTAGTGTCAAACAATTGGAGTCAAACCAAAAGCGACAGAATGTAGTTTCGTCATTGCTCATTGTTTAGCAGCCGAAGGAAAACCTTTTACAGATGGCGAACATATAAAGGACACATTTTTAAAAAGTGCTGAAATATTGTTCAGTGATTTACCTAACTTGCAAACAATATTATCACGAATTCAAGAAATACCTGTTTCTGCGTGAACTGTTGAAAGAAGAATAACATAAATGTCAGAAAATGTAACTGCGAAACAAAAAATTCAGGTTTACAAGAAACTGTTGCATTTAGCATTGCTCTTGATGAAAGTAAAGACTAATGATGTTGCACGCCTTGCAGTAATTGACGATATTGTGATAAAAATCGAATTTATGAAGAATTATGCAGTATGATTCCTCTGTCTGGTACAACTAAAGGGCAGGATATTCTTTTTTCATTTATAAATCATTTTGAAAGAGAAAACATATTAATATAAATAAATTATTTTGTGTAACTACTAATGGCGCTTCTGCAATGGTTGGCAAGGAAAGAGGATTTGTCAAACTTCTTGAAAATCGTATTGGACATAAAATATTGAACTTCCATTGCATAATACATCAGGAAAGTTTAGTTGCCAAAATTTCGGCTCAGCGCTTAATTTCTGTAATGAATACTGGTGTTAAAATAGTTAATTTTATAGTGTCTCGATCTTCATTAGTACACAGACAATTTAAATCTCTTTTAGAAGAAATGGAAAGTGAATATATGGAGATCTTCCCTTGTACAGTCTTTTCCGTTGGCTTAGTCGTGGTAATGTATTGAATAAGTTTGTGTCATGCATGGAGCACATTAAAATTTTTCTTAATGATAAGGGACAACATTTTCCCGAATTAGACGACAAGGAATGGTTATGTAAATTGATGTTTCTGACAGATATAACTAAACATTTCAATGAACTAAACTTAGGATTGCAAGAAAAAAGTCAAACAGTACTTGAACTTTTTGAATATTGGAAGGGCTTTGCTACAAAATTAAATATATTTTCCCGTGATATTAATACAAGTACCTACAAATACTTCCCAAATGTTAAAGCGCTTGCAAATACACCAACCGTAGACAAAGATGAACTTA
>BMAO01036759.1:0-15631 GCA_019973975.1 Trichonephila clavata | reverse complement strand
TTTTAAATTGGGGCACAGTTTAGAAAGTTTGAGTTTTATTGCACAACTTTTAAGTACTAAAATATAGTACTACAATATATTATGAAGTCAGGTACATCATGAGAACATTCAGTTTTATCTGCAATACTTGAATTCAAAAATATAATTGCAGTATTAGGTGAGGGCGATATTTAGATACATCATTTTCAGTAGTGTTCCATCTCTTCGAAATATTGTTTCTCACAGCAACCTGAGAATGTTTGGGCCAACAAGAAAAAAATTAATGATAAAGCTTCCCAGTTATATAGACTATTTTTAAAACAAAAATTAGCTTTGAAAACAATCTTAATTAAATAACAATGAGAACTCAAAACATAATCAAGCAGAAATGCTTTTAGTAATGAGAACTGAAATAATTAACCATTTCCCACTACAAGAGTTGATTGGGCTCAAAAATATTTTTAATTCAATTTAAGAGTGGAAAACTGCTTTAAAATGAAACCAAAACCTAAGCTCTTCAAATATCTTTAAAACTAATTTATTACCAGATCTGAAATTTGGTGGCAAGCTTCTCAATGATATGGGTCACAAGAATATGTCAAAAAATTGTTTTTTAAATGTTTAGGGCATTGTGTGGCCTTAACATAGTATGATTTGTACCAATACATTGTGAAGCCTTTAAAGATGTTATAAAATAATAACATTTAGCACTTTGATAGTCTTAATAATTATTACCTACAAATGTTTGAATTTTTTTTAATATAAATCATTGTCTCCTTGGAAAAAAATACAAATCATACTAAAATATAGGATTAATTTTAGAAATTATTTGAAACATGCTAAATTATTTTCATTAAAATTTTTACATTTTGGAACATACAAAAAATTTTTTAGCTAGTTTAAATTAGTAATTAAAATTATTTAACGTGCATCATTTATCAACATTTAATTTTAATATTACATGATTTTATACATGTGAAAGTTTTATTTTTTTAACTAAGAAATTCATTGCAATTTAAAAAATGCATTTTTCATATTCTTTTGAAACACTATCAGTGACATTGCTTCATTATGTACTCATGAAGAGTATTTTTTCTAAGATGTATTCAAAAAAGATTTTTTTTTTTGGTCAGTTTCAATCTTTATTTGCATTAACATGGATATATAAAATTGAAACATTGTTATTGTACACTAATTTTTTAAACAACTGTTCTATAAAAATTCCCAAGACATAGTAAAATTTTGCAAAATATTTGATGAATCTGTAATGAAATAACACATTTGCCAGCTTTGATTGTCTGACTTTACTTAGTAATTATCATTTACAAAGATTTGAAATTTCTTTTAGAAATTTCTCTTTAGACGGTCTTCAAAGTTTAAAAAAGAAAATACTCTTTCACTATTAAGTTAAAGAAAAAAATCATGTTAATACATAATTTTTAGAAATAATGATTAAATGTTATTGGATTATTCTTTAATACAAATTATTTCTTATGAGTTATTGAATTGCATTTAAATTGTCTAATTGATGTAAACCAAACAAATATTTCCATACAATTTTAAAAAATAAAAGAATGATTAACATTAAAAACTTTGATGTCCAAACAATACTACTGAAATGGATTTTCAAGAATAGCAAAAAGGAAACTTTATATGAATATTATAAAATAAGTTAAATTCACTGGCTTTTTCGTAATTACCCCCCCCCAAGAAGTTTCTATTTAAAAAAAAATATAACCAATGTCACAAATTTGGTAAGAAATAAATACCTTTGCTTACAAAGAATGGATGAATGTATCCATCTGCTCTGAAACATTACACATTTTAGAATGTAAAAATAATATTGTTAAGGTCGGGGTTCCAGGATTTCAAAGAGCAAGTCAATTCTTCAGGAGCAATGAAAACTTATCCTTTTAAAACAATCCTGAGAAATGCCACAGAACTAGAATTCCCTTAATAAATCCCAGAAGTTCTTCACAGCACTCAGACACAACTGACAGTGTCTAGGAATACAAATAAGTAATGTATTCAGGTAACGGTTATACATTTACGTGGAATCTCTATTATCCAATCATCATAATAAGTTGATTTGCAGTTTCTCGTCCTATTCAACAGCCGAAGTATTAACTAATCGCTCTTGCTGACTTCTCTGTAGTCTAAACAAATTTTTGTTTCGGCGAGCCACTCCCTATTTACAGTTTGCACGAATTTTTCGAGAAAAATTCGCTTACATCATGAATTTTGATATTAGTATATTTCTCATAATTCCAGAAGCAATTTGTTCAATAGAGCGTTGCATAATTTTTTAATCACAATATGGCTGGCACTAATAAAAAATAATTACTAAACCTAAAAATATACAAAAATTCGAAGTCAAAGGATAGAAGTATAAACTAAACTTAAATATAATACTATAAACTAAAACTATATATATATTTAGTCACAATACAAAAACTAAAATAGTAGAAAATATATTAAAACTATTTAATGTACTAAAAAGAATATATAAAATAACTAGCTGTACCCTGCCACGCGTTGCTGTGGCTCAGTCTGGTTAAATGGGGGAAAAGAGCTGGTCCATCCAGCCAATTGTGAATCTTATATTGGGCATAATTTTCTTAATGGATAGTCTATAAAAAAGGCTAAAATAATATCCACAATATTAATTTCATATTGGTACGTTATTTGTTTTTGGCATGATTTTGAAATCACGCCAAATTGGTGTGTTTCGGCCAGTCTAATTAAAGGTACTTATGTATTATCGCAACCTATTGGTGACATTATAGGAAATGAAGCACATGGTTGCGAATTCAGCGCATACAAAATTGGGATTGCCAAAGTGGCGAGTTATCTTGAACGCTGACGATTGTGCGATAATACATAAGTACCAAATTAAATTTAGCATTATATATAAAAGAATATCTAAAATACATATCCCAAGCATTAAAATAAATTGAAAAATTAAATACAACTCTAACGTTAACTGACATAAAAAGAACTAAACTATTAATGCAAAAGCATAATTTGTGAAAATATAAAGTACTTAAATATTATTGTTACCTATTGGCAATATCATATGAAACGAAGCACATGATTGCAAATTTAGGTGTATATCACATGCGAAATTGGGGTTGCCAAATTGGCGAGTTATTTAAACGCTGGCGATTGTTGCGATAGTACATAAGTACCCCAAAAAATAATTACAATCTTACAAACCCCTGCTTCCTCAACAGGTATTCGAACCATTTTGATATGTAATTACTACCAACATTGCTTTTACTTGTGTGTGTGTGTGTCCAGTATGATGACCTAAGTTCTATTTTCTGCAAGGCAATTTTGTGTTCTGAGTCCGATTGACTACACTTAAAAAGGTTAAAATAAAAACACATAAAATTGCAAAACAGCTCTGAGTAAGCCCTGTATCAAAATTCCTTTGGGGGGGGGGCAGTTTTCAGATATGAGCACTGTGTTAGTGAGACTGTAGTAACACAGATTGGGCCACTGTAACTTGGAGGCCTTGTATCATTGGTACGGAAGATACAGCGGTAGCTATGTCATTGACAAAAGCAAACGGAACCTATTGGCGACATTATATGAAATGAAGCACATAATTGCCAATTCAACTCATACTACACATGGGAGATCAGGGTTGCCAACTTGGAGAGTTATTTTGAACGTTAGTGATTGTTGCAATAATAAGTACCAAGCAAACTGTAATAACTTCGAGTATTCTGTTAACAAATTACTAATGGAAAGAAGTTACTAAGAAGGTTATAACAAATTTAAATTTTAAAAAGTCATCGAAAACAAAAGTATGGTTTAATATTTTGATGACTGAAATTATATATCAGGAAAACTAACCTGTATTTCAATAATAACATCAAATGAAATTTAAAATATTGTTTAAAATAGAGAAAAAAACTTACTAATTTAAAACCCCGTCAAAATTAATAAGTAAGTACCAAGCAAACCGTAATTTGATTTCTGTTAAAAAATAATATATAACCTGTATTTCAATAATAACACCAAATGAAATTTAAAAAATTGTTTATCAGGCGTTAGCTATCAGAATGTTGCCAAAACTACAAAACAAAATTTGAGTTGTTGAATGAATTTAAAAAAAAAATGATTTATTCGAAAATTAATCCCAATTACCTATCAAAGAAAAGAAAATAGATAAATATGACAACCAATAAACTTAAGTATAATAAAAATATGTAATAATTGGGAAAAAAATATGTTTAAAGCTTAAATTTTCGCATTCAGATCGAGTCGTGACATCGTATGACGTCATAACATCAAAAAATCACTTAAAAATTAAATTTAAAAAAATTTAGATTGCATTTCGAAATAAAAAGTACATAAGAACCTGACCGGAGTCAAATGCAACGTTGTGTCAAAATTTCAGATAAATCCATGCAGAACTTTTTGAGTTATGGAAGCGTACACAAACCAAAATAACATTTTTATATATATAGATAAAAGAAGAATCAATATGATTAAATCAATATAAATAGTTTCATACAAACACAAAATATATATTGTAAAATATATTCAATTGATTAAGGATTACTGGAGAGAAAGATAAAAAAAAAGGCTAAAATAATATCCACAATATTAATTTCATATTGGTACGCTATTTGTTTTTGGCATGATTTTGAAATCACGCCAAATTGGTGTGTTGCGGCCAGTCTAATTAAAGGTATACACATGTATTATCGCAACCTATTGGTGACATTATAAGAAATGAAGCACATGATTTCCAATTCAGCGCATACAAAATTGGGATTGCCAATATGGCGAGTTATTTGAACGCTGGTG
Organism: Trichonephila clavata; assembly: GCA_019973975.1. Taxonomy (NCBI): domain Eukaryota; kingdom Metazoa; phylum Arthropoda; class Arachnida; order Araneae; family Nephilidae; genus Trichonephila; species Trichonephila clavata. The sequence continues at coordinate 10,831 of BMAO01036759.1, read as the reverse complement.
ATTGTTGCGATAGTACATAAGTACCCAAAAATAATTACAACCTTACAAACCCCTGCTTCCTCAACAGGTATTCGAGCCATTTTGATATGTAATTACTACCAACACTGCTTTTGCTTGTGTCAAGTATGATGACCTAAGTTCTATTTTCTGCAAGGCAATTTTGTGTACTGAAGCCAATTGACTACACTTAAAAAGGTTAAAATAAAAACACACAAAATTGCAAAACAGCTCTGAGTAAGCCCTGTATCAAAATTCCTTTGCGGGGGGGGAGGCAATTTTCAGATATGAGCACCGTGTTAGTGAGACTGTAGTAACACAGATTGGGGCCACTGTAACTTGGGGGCCTTGTATCATTGGTATGGCTGATACAGCGGTAGCTATGTCCCTGACAAAAGCAAATGGAACCTATTGGTGACATTATATGAAATGAAGCACATGATTGCCACTTCAACTCATACAACACATAGGAGATCAGGGTTGCCAACTTGGAGAGTTATTTTGAACGTTGGTGATTGTTGCAATAATAAGCAAGTACCAAGCAAACCGTACTAACTTCCAAGTTTTCCGTTAACAAATTACTAATGGAAAGAAGTTACTAAGAAGGTTATAACAAATTTAAATTTTAAAAAGTCATCGAAAACAAAAGTATGGTTTAATATTTTGATGACTGAAATTATATATCAGGAAACCTAACCAGTATTTCAGTAAAATTAAATAATGAAATTTAAAATATTGTTTAAAATAGAGAAAAAAACTTACTAATTTAAAACCCCGTCAATTAATAAGTAATACCAAGCAAACCGTAATCAGTATTTTGTTAAAAAATAATTTATATCAGAAAACGTAGCCTGTGTATTTCAATGACATAAAAAATTGTTTATCGCGCGTTAGCTATCGGAATGTTTAAAATAGAGAAAAAAACTTACTAATTCAAAACCCTGTCAATTAATAAGTTATACCAAGCAAACCGTAATCAGTATTTTGTTAAAAAATAATTCATATCAGAAAACCTAACCTGTGTATTTCAACAACTTAAAAAATTGTTTATCGCGCGTTAGCTATCGGAGAGAATGTTGCCAAACCTACAAAAGAAAATTTGAGTGGTTGAAAGAATAATTTTTTAAAAAATGATTTATTCGAAAAATTAATCCCAATTACGTATCAAAGAACAAAGAAATTGAAAAATATGACAACCAATAAACTTAAGTATAGTAAAAATATGTAATAATTCGGAAAAAAATATGTTTAAAGCTTAAATTTTTGCATTCAGAGCGAGTCGTGATATCGTATGACGTCATAACATCAAAAAATCACTTAAAAGTTAAATTAAAAAAATTTAGATTGCATTTCGAAATAAAAAGTACATAAGAACCTGACCGGAGTCAAATGCAAGGTTGTGTCAAAATTTCAGATAAATCCATGCAGAACTTTTTGAGTTATGGAAGCGTACACAAACCAAAATAACATTTTTATATATATAGATAAAAGAAGAATCAATATGATTAATACTCAGTCAAATCAAACACGTGGCTATTTGTTTTGTATATCATCACGTGATTATGACGTCAGGTGTATCGAGTCCATTAAATATGCGTCTCGTTATAAAGTAGCGAAACCAAAATATATTATTAAAATTTTGAGCTTTTACTCTGTAAAAAATATTACGAAAACTACAGAGGATCCAACTTCACGAAATCTCACTAATATTCGATTAATGTGATGACCATTCATTACAAACCGGGAATTATCCAATAATTTTAAAAGAAAAATAATTAATTCACAGAAAAACATAATGCTAACCCGAGATCTTGCTATACAAATCAAATATGTTGGAGAATTATATCAAAACTCCGAGAGCAATTTATCTGGCGTATTATAATCAATTTTCTATTAATAGAGTTTATCATAAGAAATAAAAAAAATTTTAACTAATATTCAAATTCTATAAAACATAAAAAAATCACTCTAAAGAAAATTATTCTCTACTTGTGTATAAGTTATCTACGGTAAGCATACTTTCTATAATTTCCACGTGGTTCAGATAAAACATTTCGACTAGAACTGGAGCCTTTATCACTACAGGAATGCAGAAACCTATTGGGGAGGGCTAAAAACAAGCGTCTAGCCCCTCAAAAGCTAGTTTCCTCCCTGGTCATCTGCTCAGATTCCCGCGCAGCATATTTATCTTAGAAAGCTGGGCATGCAGAACACATAGCGTTGGAGTAAGGAAAAATCCTAAAAGATAGGGATTTTTGGATAGGGGAAAAAGGGATTTGAACAGGAAGAATCCTAGATCATTGAATCGGACAGGAATAATCCTTGCGAACAACACTGTAGTGATGCGAATATGAAAGGAAAGGAATATAACTTGATATTTCTGGATAGAACAAGGTTTCTATTAGTTTTTTAAAAAGTTTGTGTTTCATAATTTTCTAAATTGATTTTTTGGATGATTAAATTCAATTTTATCATGTTTATGAGGTTTAAAATAGTATTTAGTTCTATTGATTTTAAAAGAGAATTTTTAAGTATTTCAAGCATTTTTGGAATATTTTTTCATTTTCATACAAAATTGGTAAAAAAAAAAGGTGTGTGTAAATTCATTACCAATAAATACTTCTTAAGGTGATTTTCACAGAAGTTTCTATAACAGAACAAAGGTTTTAAAAGTAATTAGCTAAAAAGTATTTCATCAAAGTTGCATTTAAAGCTCTTCTAATTGCTTAAAAACTAAATAGATAAATTACCATATGTAACAGTTAATAGCAAAAAAACTCGATATACTGTCCTTTTTAAACATTGTAATTAGTGTTAATATAAAATTTTAAATTTCTAGCATTTATATTTTCATAAAAGAAAATATTGTTGCATGTTTGACACTAAACTCAATTAGTTATTTATCGAGTTAAATATATTTTAAATTGCATTGCATTGATTTTAGATTACTGTATGTTTGACACTAAATTCGGTTCCTATTTAATCAAATATATTTTAAATTGCATTTTCGATAAACAAAAGAGAAAATCTGAATTCATCCATAGCCTCAAAGAAAACACGCGGTTTTTATTTTTAAAAAGTGATTCATTATTCTTTAGTAAAAAACAATACGGAATTAGTTTTTAAAACAATGTTGATGTTCAATAATAATCGTTAAATAATGAGGGGGAAAATACATACCGCCAGCCAAAGAAAATTTGCTTTTCTTAAACCAAAATTTTACACGGCGACACTCAGTACTAAGATGTGAAAAACATTATTCAAAATTTTTCCCTTTTGCTACTGAGGGGAATTTTCCCTGTCCCTCACGATGTCAGCGCCCCCTGGTGATTTCAGTTACTTTAACATTAGGATTTTTCCTGTCGCTATTGGCTTTACCATAGACTGACTGATGTCGAATAAGCAATCCTTTGTAAGATCCGGCTTGGGGCTTAAGGGTCCCGTAGACAGAAATTCCAACTCTAAAACGATGAAAGCGCCCTCTTCTGGGAGGGGGGAATGGGCGTTCCTAAAAGAAAGGCCAAGTACTCATGAGTACTGGTCTTAATGATCGGAGGTAAATAGTTCCTTCATAAAAGATAAATTATATGCCTTTTTTTCTTAATTTTCAATATTTTCTTGACTTTGAAATAAACATTTTTTTCAAGCTATTATTTTTCCAAATTTGCATTTACTTGATCCCATTTTCTGATGATTATGTGCTGACAGATGTCATGATGAAAGAAAATGACGTCACAGAATCATACAAGCCTCTTCTACAACAGTTGAGAGAGGGATTCTAAGTGCAAAGGGAGCTCGAGACAGGAAACCCTCCCCCCCCCTTCTCTCTTTCGCCTTCTATTTTTGTTCTTGGAGGGTCCAGTTTACAACCAACTGAAAACTATTTATATGACTACTGACCCCTCTTTTACTGCCCACCCCATGGCAGTTTTCAATTACATGAAAACTGTGCCCGACATTCTAGTTGTACAAAGAAACTGCTTTTTTCCGCTGTTTCGTTTCTGTTTTGAGGAACATCAGTTTTTCAATTGAATTTTATAAAAATATAAGTTTTAGTTAAGGCAAAAACCTTTATATATATATATTTCTATACATTCAAAACAATTTTCTGTGATATTCTTCAATACTAAATTGCATCAAAATCCTTTTTTAAACAGTTTAATGACAAGAGAAATTTATAAAATTAATGGAATGAATAGTGTAATGTGATTTAAATTATTCTCTTTCCTGAAATATTTCAGGTCAGTTCTTTATTTCCGATTCAGTTCAATAATTTTATTTAAAAACGGTTTAAGACATGTAACAAAAAAAAAATCTTATATAAATTTAATAAAGTACAGTGGCGTAACTACCAATGGGATAGGTAGTGCCGTGCACAGGGGCCCTTGAGCTCAGGGGACCCTCACGCCTTGACCACCAAGCAAGTCGAGCTTGCGATAATTTCTCCCATAATTGAGGTATAAATATAAAAGATTGTTACATAGCTGTAATCTTGGCAACTCCGTTGAAAGTAATTTCAAACTTGTAAGGAATTCCCCTAAATTCTTTCCTTTGTTTGTGTATAGTGTTGCGAATTTTACTTATTAAAAAGTTTATATTATTTTTCAATTTTTTCATTTTTCTAATCTTTACTTGAAAATAAACATCAAGTTCCATGAAATGTCTTACCATACATCTAAAAAAACCACACAGGAAGCTATTTCTTCTTGGTCATTTTATTTTTTATAACAATATGATTCATAATAAGCTATTTTCAATGTTTCACAATCTGGTATCTGCAACAGACTGATGTAATTTTGACCCCCCTCCTCTGTTTTTTCGTGTGTTTTATTTTAAATAATTATAATAATTTTGTATTATATTTTCTTGTTTGTGCATATTTCTTTTATCATTTCCTGTCTATCACATGTCAAATCGAACCTGGGCAATCACTAAATTCACAAGAAAACTCATATGAATACATGTAAGTAGTTTGTAGCTTTGCTTTCCTATGTTCTGCAGAGCTTGACACAGGGCTGATGTGAACCAGCTTTGTATATATATATATTATATATATATTATATATATTATATATATATATATATATATATATATATAAAATACTCTAATATATTTTTAATTAATAAAACAAAACTCCACCAATATTCTCTCTTTTTTTTGCACCAAGACCTTTGGATACCTAGCTACGCCACTGATAAAGTATATTGAGTATTGGTTTTGGGACCCACACAATTTTTTGGAAGAACAGTTTTAGTGTTGGAATTTCTAATATAAATACAGTTACAAAAAAAAGGAACGAGTCTTACAGTAGTCGCATATGATGTGTAACATGACATGTTATCCTGGTAAATACGCAATAGTAAGATAAATCCTGGAAAAAATTAATCGGGTATGATTGGAAATAATTTTCTATCAAATAATTTTATCTTTAATGAAAATTTTATTTAATTAACACAAAGAGTCATGTAATTTTTTAGCAAAAATAAATATTCTTGTTCAATTTGGGGAAGACACACACACAATAGACGTATGATAACTAAAATCTGACACATGTACTTGAGATTTTAAAGTATTTAATAACCTTTGAAAAACAACGTCAATAACAGTACCACTGTTAGCTGTCGATATATTTCGTTTTGTGTTCATTTCGAGCTTGAGCTCATCATTCAAAAAAGCTATGAGCGGACAATCGTAAAGTTACCTGACTGACAAACAGATTTAGTAAAGCAGTAATTGGTTCGGCCGTTTGTTTCTGAAAGATTTGTGTTCGTTCCAAAAACAAAAAAAAAAAAAATACCTGCTGCGTGGAGTTGAATTTTGTGCAATTCTTTTCGGTTGTACTCCTTCAGTTTTTAATTTTTTTTTCTCACGTTTCTTTTGTCGAAAATCTCGCATACATTCTGCTTTGGATTTACTCGTCTCGGTAAATCACAAAATCGTTTTAAAGTTATTGTATTCCAGATTTTAATTTCAATTAACTTTTTCACTAATCATACTAAATATTTTTCTTATTTATCACACTAATGTTATATTTTTAATATCAAAAAACAGAAACCAGCAATATATTTTTTAAAAAAATAAAAATAATTTAAATCAGCTTTTAAAACCGTGGAGGATTATATACCATAATGACTAAAGACGCGAGATTCCCAAGTTCAAAAAAGGTCATGAAGAATACAAAGAAACTGTAAACTCAAGTGTCATTCTCGCTATCCGATCTTGGCTTAGAAGAGGGATGGCCAACTCAAATGACCTTGCGGGCCACTTCGGAAAAACATTATAATCCTGCGGGCTGCAAACAAAAATTATATATCTTTATATTATATTTAGACCATCACAAACATTTATTGGAATGAAAATTTAAAACGGAATGAATTATTATTGATTTCATTATTTTTCATCTATACAAGCATAGATAATTTATAATAATAATGCAAGGATCAAATATGTCTAATTCTAGCAATAGGCAGCGCGATGGAGTTACAGGAATTGAGTGTGATGCTGCGCTGCAATACCGCACACTTCTAAGAATGTATTAAAATAAAAGAAAGGTAATAAAATAGAAACAGTTATGAAGTATATTTGTTACAAAACACTACATTAAAAACAAAAATATTGTACAAAATAATCATATTTTGTAATGAATCTCGAGGGCCGCAAAATTATTAATGGCCGCGACTTGGCCACCCTTGGCTTAGAATTACGAAGTCTGTCGCAAATAACATATATGGCTCTAGAGCAGTGGTCTTCAAACTTTTTCAACTCAAGGAACCCTTTGAACTTGAAAGTGTTTTTGTGGAACCCCTAGAACTAGAAAGTGTTTTCGTAGAACCCCTAGAACTAGAAAGTGTTTTCGTACAACCCCATTCCAATCAGAATTTCCCGGGATTTTTGGGGAAAATCTCTATATAATTCCTCAGATGTCAAACATTCAAATTGTGGAGTGAGTGAGTGAATATTAACGTCACACTGTTCAGCTACACGAGAGCTTTTGGTAACGGACCTCGTAATTTTGAACCATGGTCAAGTGACGGGGATGACACCTGAGATAGCACCTCATCTCCTAACTACCACACCACACCACACCAAAGGAAGGACGTTTGAGCTCTCGACAGATTTAACGTGCATCGCGCCCCTACACGGTGGGTCTTTAGTGGTGCTGGGCTTGAACTTTAAAATTGTGGAACTATTTGCCTGTATTTGTACTTGCAGTGCATTCTTCATAGCGCATTAACTTAGAATTCATTTTGAAAAAAAAAAGCAGTGATGAGTTATCTTGAATAATATATGAAACACATGTATAAATGAAAATGCAAAATGTAGATACTGCTTTCCAGACAGAAATTAAAAAAAAAAAAAATTCTGCAATGTTATTTCTAAGTTGAATTTTCAGTGAAGGAAATAAAAACGGAATAAAAACATCAGTAGCAATAGTAAAATTAATTGAAATTTATATGTTTTAAGAAGAAACTATTAATGTTACTAAAATATTCTTAAAATTATGGAAAACTTTCTGATTTATTTTAAATCAATGGTATTTCATCTTCGGAATATTTGAATCTTATTTAAAATGCGATGATCAATAAATCCATTTAGTATGTGGAAACTTTCACAATATTTGAAATGAACAACGGAACAAGAATTTAGAAAAAAAGAAATACACACTTTTCTTTCCAATTCCTGAAATTCTGTCCTATATTCTTTTTTCGTTTAGCCGAAAGAAATAATCTTTTTTTGAAGCTGCGACGATGATCCATTTTATTTAATAACTGAAATAAACTGTGCAAAATAAGTTTTAAAACAGCTGATATTCAAATAACTTTAACTTGGAAAAAAACACAGGAATTTCAATTTTGGAGATATGTAAGAAAAGAATGCGAAATCTGATTCACTTTATCCTGACGATTCAAATGCATTTAATAAATATTTATTGTTCATTTTAATTATTAATAAAATATAACTTATTTAGTATATATAAATAATTTTAAGAAAGGTGGAATAAAAAACAGAGGATAGCTTTTTGTACAAAACGTATTTGTAGTTATTTTCAAGCACAGACTCAAACTTTCCTAAGAATGATGTAATTGTAAATAGTATCTTGAATGCCTATAGATTCTTAGAAAACAAGACCCATTTTGGGGGGGGGGGGACATCTCTGTTACACAATCCACCGAAAAGTCATAAATTACCCCCTTTCACCAAGGGAACGCAGGGAAAATTTCATGTAACTCCGCCTTCTTGCGGAAGGATACAAGTTTACTTTCCCCTCATTCCAAATATGCAATGCTGACTTATTTAATTATTCGCAAATAAATTAGTTTAAAATTTTTAAAGTATATGCGTTTGAAAGAGCATAAAAAATAATGGATTTCCGCTGAAAAACTTTTTTTATCCGATAATTGAAAATATTTTTATGATCGTTTCAACGCACTAAATGTAAATTTTCAAGCTTTTAATAAATATTTAAAAATATTTAGAAATTTTTTTAAAAAATTCGAAATCCCGAAAAAAATTAATTTTTTTTTATCTTTAGGATGCATTTTGTTTCATACAGTTAAAAGCAATACCTTAGACGTAAATTGAATTATAAGAAACTCCATAGGATTAACATTACACTCGGGTTTTCGTGGTGGTGTGTCACCGGGAGCCTTAAAACCAGACTTTATAGAGGGTCCCTAATATTTCCGTGAGACAATTGGTGGTACTTAAAAAACTTTATAGATGACCGCCCTTCCTTTGTAAGCCCATTACAACCAAATTTATAAAATCTGAGAAGTCCTAAGTTTTCGTATGTATTCTAAGGGAAAAAATTTCTTAGTGCTAAATCTTAAAAAAATCGCATCTATATTTATATACGAAATGTTCACTTAAACTTTTTGCTAGATATAATTTAATAGAAATGTGTTTATAAATTTCGTATAGCATATTTTTTACGGTTCAGTTTTATTAATTTAAATGTTTGAATTTTACTATTGCAAAGTATTTTATGCGTGCTTCAGCATTCGATTTTTAAGAAATTTTGTATACGATTTTGCATTTTTAATTTCCAAATAAAATATAAATATTTGTCATGGGAAAACGCTGTTTTCAGCTTCTTGATTTTACAAATTTCTGTGTGCATGTGAATACTTGGTACATATGATGTTAATTGTATTGCGATTCACGATTACTTGTAACAAATGAAGCTCTTATTAGTATCTAGCGAATTTTTGAAATTGCATGTGAGGTTTTATTTTTCACTTTTTTCAGTAAAATACAAACTTTAAACCATCAAAAAAATTTGGTTATGGAATTATTCAATTTTTTTTCAATAGCAAAAAGTATGAACACAAAGAATGAAAACTGATTGGCTTTCTTCCTTTTTCACTAGATATCTTTTGAAGGATGTACAGTATAGTACTACATTCTTTTATAAAAATGAAAAGGGACGAATGCTTGTGTATTCTGAAAAAAACCTAAAATATTTTAAACTTATCTGCTATTTAAGTATTTCTTAAAATTAAAAACAAATTTAAACGATTCAGAGAGAAAATCCTTCTTTTTCTTTGAGTATATGGTGTTTCGAACTTTACTTATCAAAAATTTATGTTATTTTTCAATTTCTTTTCAAGTGTTACTTGAAAATAAGCTTCAGGTTTTATGAAAAATGCATCTTAAACTTACACAGGAAGCTATTTCTTCTTGGTAATTATTTTAATAACAGTATTATTCATAATAAGCTATTTTCCTGTTTGAGTATTTCGCCACTACTCGTATCTATAATAGATTTATGTAATTTTTCCCCCACTCCTCTGTTCTTTTGCAGGGGTGTTTTTTAAAAATAATTATAATAATATTGTATCATTTTCATGCTTATTTTTGTATCGTTTCCTGTCTATCCCGTGTTAAATCAAACCTGGGTAATCTCACTAAAGTTTACTCAGGAAAACTCATACATACATATAAATAGTATGTAGCTTTACTTTCCTCCGTTCTGCGTGAGTGAATATTAACGTCGCCCTGTTCAGTTATATACACGAGGGCTTTTAGCGACGAACCTTGTAATTTTGAACTATGGTCAAGTGACGAGGACGACGCCCTATCTGGCATCCCCTCTCCTCCTTACTACCACACCACACCAAGGGAGGACTTTTGAGCTCTCGGCAGATTTGACGCGTATTGCGCCCCTACACGCCGGGTCTTCAGTGGTACTGGACTTGAACTCATGACATGCCAGCCACGAGTCTGTTACTTTGACAACTAGGCTAACAGTGCCACTTCCTATGTTCTGCAGAGCATGATAAAGGGCTGATGTTATAAAGTAGCTTTGTATATATATATTTTTTTTAACATTTATAAACCCCGTGCACCACCGAACGTATAACACGGGGGTAAACAACACAGACAGAAGAAAGTATTACAACACAAACATCCATGCCTTCTCCGGGATTCGAACCCAGTCCCTGCGGCACCGCAGTCAGCTTCACTGACCACTATACCGGATGGGCGGCAGCTTTGTATATTTAAAATACTAATATATTTTTACTTGATAAAGCCCAACCAAAACAGGACCTTTGGTGTTTTTTGTTGTTATATATATATATATATATATATATATATATATAACTCTATATTAAATTAAAATAATGAATAGTGTATTTCCAATCCGAATAGTCTGGAGAGTAGTCTCAAATCAGGTTCACCGCGATTTAAAATTGCGAAGTTCGTTGCCTCTATACCCCTCACGTTGTTTCGAAGTGCGATATTAACAAAACAAATGTGTGTGTGTGTGTGTGTGTGTGTGACCAGCCAACGAAATTCTATCTGAAATTAACGAAAAATACTTTTATTATAG